>SJXY01001957.1:230950-245756 GCA_006410495.1 Tragelaphus scriptus | reverse complement strand
TCCAACCTCCCTCCCCATCCCATCCCCCTGGGTCATCTCAGTGCGCCAGCCACGAGCACTCTGTATCATGCATCGAACCTGGACTGGCAATTCATTTCACATATGATAATTTACATGTTTCAATGCCATTCTCTCAAATCACCCCACCCTCACCCTCTCCTACAGAGTGCAAAAGATTGTTCTATACATCTGTGTCTCTTTTGCTGTCTCACATACAGGGTTATTGTTACCATCTTTCTAAATTCCATATATATACATTAGTATACTGTATTGGTATTTTTCTTTCTGGCTTACTTCACTCTGTATGATAGGCTCCGGTTTCATCCATCTCATTAGAACTGACTCAAATGTATTCTTTTTAATGGCTGAGTAATATTCCATTGTGTACATGTACCACAGCTTTTTTATCCGTTCGTCTGCTGATGGACTTTTAGGTTGCTTCCGTGTCCTGGCTATTATAAACAGTGCTGTGATGAACATTGGGGTACACGTGTCTCTTTCAATTCTTGTTTCCTCAGTGTGCATGCCCAGCAGTGGGATTGCTGGGTCGTATGGCATCCCACTCCAGTACTCTTGCTTGGAAAATCCCATGGATGGAGGTGCCTGGTAGGCTGCAGTCCATGAGGTCGCTAAGATTCGGACATGACTGAACGACTTCACTTTCACTATGGCTGTTCTAGTTCCAGTTTTTAAAGGAATCTCCACACTGTTCTCCATAGTGGCTGTACTGCTTTGCATTCTCACCAACAGTGTAAGGAAAGTGAAGTCGCTAAGTTGTGTCCAACTCTTTGCGACCCCATGGACTGTAGCCTACCAAGATCCTCTGTCCATGCGATTTTCCAGGCAATAGTACTGGAGTGGATTGTCATTTCTTTCTCCAGGGGATCTTCCCGACCCAGGGATTGAACCCAGGTCTCCTGCATTGTAGACAAACACTACCATCTGAGCCACTGGGGAAGTCAAGTGTAAGAGGGTTCCCTTTTCTCCACACCCTTTCCAGCATTTATTGCCTGTAGACTTTTAGATAGCAGCCATTCTTACCAGCGTGAGATTGTACCACATTGTGGTTTTGATTTGCATTTCTCTGATAATGAGTGATGTTGAGCATCTTTTCATGTGCTTGTTAGCCATCACTATGTCTTCTTTGGAGAAATGTCTGTTTAGTTCTTTGGCCCACTTTTTGATTGGGTCATTTATTTTTCCAGAATTGAGCTGCAGGAGTTGCTTACATATTTTTGAGATTAATTCTTTGTCTGTTGCTTCATTTGCTATTATTTTCTCCCATTCTGAAGACTGTCATTTCACCTTGCTTATAGTTTCATATGTTGTTCAGAAGCTTTTCATTTTAATTAGGTCCCATTTGTTTATTTTTGCTTTTATTTCCATTACTCTGGGAGGTGGGTCATAGAGGATCCTGCTGTAGTTTATGTCAGAGAGTATTTTGCCTATGTTCCCCTCCAAGATTTTTATAGTTTCTGGTCTTACATTTAGATCGTTAATCCATTTTTGAGTTTATTTTTGTGTGCGGTGTTAGAAAGTGTTCTAATTTCATTCTTTTACAAATGGTTGACCAGTTTTCCCAGAACCACTTGTTAAAGGGATTGTCTTTTCTCCATTGTATATTCTTGCCTCCTTTGTCAAAGATAAGGTGTCCATAGGTACGTGGATTTATCTCTGGGCTTTCTTTTTTGTTCCATTGATCTATATTTCTGTCTTTGTGCCAGTACCATACTGTGGCTTTGTAGTAGAGCCTGAAGTCAGGCAGGTAGATCCTCCAGTTCCATTCTTCTTTCTCAAGACTACTTTAGCTATTCGAGGTTTTTTGTATTTCCATACAAATTGTGAAATTATTTGTTCTAGTTGTCTGAAAAGTACTGTTGGTAGCTTGATACGAATTGCATTGAATCTATAGATTGCTTTGGGTAGTATACTCATTTTCACTATGCTTATTATTTTGATCCATGAACACAGTATATTTCTCCATCTCTTTGTGTCCTCTTTGATTTCTTTCACCAGTGTTATACAGTTTTCTATATGTAGGTCTTTTGTTTCTTTAGGTAGATATATTCCTAAGTATTTTATTCTTTTTGTTGCAGTGGTGAATTGAATTGTTTCCTTAATTTCTCTTTCTGTTTTCTCATAATTAGTTCTTTAGGTAGATATATTCCTAAGTATTTTATTATTTTTGTTGCAGTGGTGAATTGAATTGTTTCCTTAATTTCTCTTTCTGTTTTCTCATAATTAGTGTATAGGAATGCAAGGGACTTCCGTGTGTTAATTTTAGATCCTGCAACTTTACTATATTCACTGATTAGCTCTAGTAACTTTCTGGTGGAGTCTTTAGGGTTTTCTATGCAGAGGATCATGTCATCTGCAAACAGTGAGAGTTTTACTTCTTCTTTTCCAATTTGGATTCCTTTTATTTCTTTTTCTGCTCTCATTGCTGTGGCCAAAACTTGCAAAACTATGTTAAATAGTAGTGGTGAGAATGGGTACCCTTGTCTTGTTCCTAACTTTAGGGGGAATGCTTTCAGTTGTTCACTATTGAGGATAATGTTTGCTGTGGGTTTGTCATATATAGCTTTTATTATGTTGAATATATTCCTCCTATTTCTGCTTTCTGGAGGGTTTTTTATCATAAAGGGATGTTGGATTTTGTCAAAGGCTTTCTCTGCATCTATTGAGATAATCATATTGATTTAAATTTCAATTTGTTAATGTGGTGTATTATATTGATTGATTTGTGGATATTGAAGTATCCTTGCATCCCTGGGATAAAGCCCACTTGGTCATGGTGTATGATATTTTTAATATGTTGTTGGATTTTGTTTGCTAGAATTTTGTTAAGGATTTCTGTATATATGTTTATCAGTGATATTGGCCTGTAGTTTTCTTTTTTAGTGACATCTTTGTCTGGTTTTGGTATTAGGGTGATGGTGGCCTCATAGAAAGAATTTGGAAATTTACCTTCCTCTCCAATTTTCTGGAAGAGCTTGGGTAGGGTAGGTGTTAGCTCTTCTCTAAATTTTTGGTAGAATTCAGCTGTGAAGCTATTAGGTCCTGGGCTTTTGTTTGCTGAAAGATTTCTGATTACAGTTTCGAATTCCGTGCTTGTGATGGGTCTGTTAAGCTTTTCTATTTCTTCCTGGTTCAGTTTTGGAAAGTTGTACTTTTCTAAGAATTTGTCCATTTCTTCCAAGTTGTCCATTTTATTGGCATATAGTTGCTAATAGTAGTCTCTTATGGTCCTTTGTATTTCAGTGTTGTCTGTTGTCATGTCTCCATTTTCATTTCTAAATTTGTTGATTTGATTCTTCTCCCTTTGTTTCTTGATGCGTCTGGCTAATGCTTTGTCAATTTTATTTTTCTTCTTAAAGAACCAGCTTTTAGCTTTGTTGATTTTTGCTATGGTGTCTTTGTTTCTTTTGCATTTATTTCTGCTCTAATTTTTAAGATTTATTTCTTTCTACTAACCCTGTGGTTCTTCATTTCTTCCTGTTCTAGTTGTTTTAGGTGTAGAATTAGGTTTTTTTATTTGACTTTTTTCTTGTTTCTTGAGGGAAGCCTGTATTGCTGTGAACCTTCCCCTTAGCACTGCTTTTACAGTGTCCCACAGGTTTTTGGTTGTTGTGTTTTCATTTCCATTCCTTTATATGGATATTTTGATTTCTTTTTTTATTCTTCTGTGATTTGTTGGTTATTCAGCAGCGTGTTTTTCAGTCTCCATATGTTGGAATTTTAAATAATTTTTCTCTTGTAATTGACATAAAATCTTACTGCATTGTGGACAGAAAAGATGCCTAGAATGATTTCAAATTTTTTGAATTTACCAAGGCGAGATTTTGATTTTATGGCCCAGGATGTGATCTATTCTGGAGAAAGTTCCATGTGCACTTGAGAAAAAGGTGAAATTCATTGTTTTGGGGTGAAATGTCCTCTAGATATCTATTAGGTCTGACTGGCCTATTGTATCATTTAAAGTTTGTGTTTCCTTGTTAATTTTCTGTTTAGTTGATCTATCCATAGGTGTGAGTGGGGTATTAAGGTCTCCCACTATTATTGTCTTATTGGTAATTTCCCCTTTCATAATTGTTAGCATTTGCCTAACATTTTGTGGTGCTACTATGTTGGGTGCATATATATTTATAATTGTTATGTCTTCTTCTTGGATTGATCATTTGATCATTATGTAGTGTCCTTTTTTGTCTCTTTTCACAGCCTTTGCTTTAAAGTCTATTTTATCTGATATGAGTATTGCTACTCCTGCTTTCTTTTGGTCTCTATTTGTGTGGAATGTCTTTTTCCAGCCCTTCATTTTCAGTCTGTATGTGTCCCTTGTTTTGTGGTGGGTCTCTTGTAGATAAAATATGTAGGGGTCTTGTTTTTGTATCGATTCAGCCAGTCTTTGTCTTTTGGTGGGGGCATTCAATCCATTTACCTTTAAGGTAATTATTGATGAGTATGATCAGGTTGACATTTACTTTATTGTTTTGGGTTCGAGTTTATACACCTATTCTGTGTTTCCTGTCTAGAGAAGATCCTTTAGCATTTGTTGGAGAGCTGGTTTGGTGGTGCTGAATTCTCTCAGCTTTTGCTTGTCTGTGAAGCTTCTGATTTCTCCTTCATATTTGAATGAGATCATTGATGGGTACAAAAATCTGGGCTGTAGGTTATTTTCTTTCATCACTTTAAGTATGTCCTGCCATTCCCTTCTGGCTTGAAGAGTTTCTATTGAAAGATCAGCTGTTATCCTTATGGGAATCCCTTTGTGTGTTATTTATTGTTTTTCCCTTGATGCTTTTAATACTTGTTCTTTGTGTTTGATCTTTGTTAATTTGATTAATATGTGTCTTGGGGTGTTTCACCTTGGGTTTATCCTGTCTGGGACTCTCTGGGTTTCTTCAAATTGGGTGATTATTTCCTTCCCCATTTTAGGGAAGTTTTCAACTATTATCTTCTCAAGTATTTTCTCGTGGTCTTTCTTTTTGTCTTCTTCTTCTGGGACTCCTATGATTTGAATGTTGGGGCATTTAACATTGTCCCAGAGGTCTCTGAGCTTGTTCTCATTTCTTTTAATTCGTTTTTCTTTTTTTCCTCTCTGTTTCATTTATTTCTCCCATTCTATCTTCAACCTCACTTATACTATCTTCTGCCTCCATTATTCTACTGTTGATTCCCTGCAAAGTGGTTTTGATCTCATTTATTGCATTATTCTTTATATATTGACTCTTTTTTATTTCTTATAGGTCCTTGTTGAACCTTTTTTGCATCTTCTCAATCCTTGTCTCCAGGCTATTTATCCATAACTCCAACTTGTTTTCAGGATTTTGGATCGTTTTCACTATCATTATTCGTAATTGTTTATCAGGTAGATACCCTATCTCTTCCTCTTTTCTTTGCTTTGGTGGGCATTTATCCTGTTCCTTTACCTGCTGCATATTACTCTGCCTTTTCTTCTTGTTTAGATTGCTGTGTTTGGGGTGACCTTTCTGTATTCTTGCAGTTTGTTCCTCTTTATTTTGAAGATTCCTCACTGTGGGTGGGGTTGGATGGGTGGCTTGTCAAGGTTTCCTGGTTAGGGAAGCTTGTGTAGGTGTTCTGGTGGGTGGAGCTGGATCTCTTCTCTCTGGACTGCAGTGAAGTGTCCAGTAATGAGTGCTGAGATGTCAGTGGGTTTGATGTGACTTTGTGCAGCCTGTATATTGAAACTCAGGGCTATGTTCCTGTGTTGCTGGAGAATTTGCATGGTATGTCTTGCTCTGGAACTTGTTGGCCCTTGGGTAGTGCTTGGTTTCAGTGTAGGTATGGAGGCATTTGATGAACTCATATCTATTAATGTTCCTTGGATTCAGGAGTTCTCTGGTGTTCTCGGAATTTGGACTTAAGTCTACTGCCTTTGGCTTTCATTCTTATTCTTACAGTAGCCTCAAGACTTCTCCATCTTTATAGCACTGATGATAAAACATTTAGGTTAAAGATGAAAAGTGAGGGAGCCCCAGAGAAGTCCACAGTGAGAGACATCGAGAGAGGTACACAGAGTTACATGGAGAAGAGAAGAGGAAGGAGGGAGATAGACGTGACCAGGAGGAGAAGAGGGGGAATCAAAAGGGTAGAGAGCAAGCTAGCCAGTAATCACTTCCCTATGTGATCTCCACTGGAGAGGGCAATGGCACCCTACTCCAGGACTCTTGCCTGGAAAATCCCATGAACTGAGGAGCCTGGTGGGCTGCAGTCCATGGGGTCGCTAAGAGTCGGGCATGACTGAGTGACTTCACTTTCACTTTTCACTTTCATGCATTGGAGAAGGAAATGGCAACTCACTCCAGTATTCTTGCCTGGAGAATCCCAGGGACAGAGGAGCCTAGTGGGCTGCCATCTATGGGGTCACACAGAGGCAGACACAACTGAAGTGGCTTAGCAGCAGCAGCATGTGCTCTCCACAGTCTGAACCCCTCAGAGATGTTCACAGAGTTACACAGAGAAGAGAAGAGGGAGGAAGAAAACCGGTGGCCAGGAGGATAAAAAGGGGGAATCAAAAGGAGAGAGACTTATCTAACCAGTAATCAGTTCCCTAAGTGTTCTCCACAGCCCAAATCCCACAAAGAGATTCACAGAGTTGGGCAGAGAAGAAAAGGGAGAAGGGGGAGATAGAGGCGACCTGATGGAGAAAAAGCAGAGTCAAAAGGGGGAGAGAGCAATCAGGCCAGTGATCTTGCTCCCAAGTAAACATGGGTACTGAAGACTGGGTTCCTAAAGGTACAAAGTTGCTAACAAATACCAAAAAGCAAAGATTAAAAATCTAGAATAGAGGTCAGATTTTCAAAAACACAATATTAAAAAAGTCACAAAAATTAAAATATATATATGAAGTTTGCTTTAAAAATAGGGTCTTTTTTTTTTTTTGCAAGGTAATAGTAGGTTTTTAAAATGAAAATTAAAAGAGTAATGCTGCTGCTACAGCTAAGTTCCTTCAGTCATGTCCGACTCTGTGTAACCCCATAGATGACAGCCCACCAGGCTCCCCTGTCCCTGGGATTCTCCAGGCAAGAACACTGGAGTGGGTTGCCATTTCCTTCTCCAGTGCATGAAAGTGAAAAGTGAAAGAGAAGTCACTCAGTCGTGTCTGACTCTTAGCGACCCCAGGGACTGCAGCCTACCAGGGTCCTCCACCCATGGGATTTTCCAGGCAAAAGTACTGGAGTGGGGCGCCATTGCCTTCTCCCAAAGGAGTAATAGGGGACTTAAAAATAAAAAATAAAAAATAATTTAATTTAAAAAATGATAACAGTAAAAATATATGTAGGACTTTCTCTGGAGCTGTTGGGGACAGTGTGGGATCAGTTCATTTTCAGATAGTTCCTTGGTCTGGCTTATACTTCTCAAGGTCTATAGGCCCCTTCCTATGTAGTTGGTGCTAACTACAGGGTTATAATCTATTGCACGTATCACTTCCAAAGTGGTTCCCTCTGTTTATTTTAGCTTCTTCTGTTTTCTGGTCTCTTCAGTGTCTAATTTCTGCCCTGACACAAGAGGGGCGGTGGTGGTCACTTCTTTAAGGCTCACTTGTTCAGTCGTGCTGTGGGGAGGGAAGAACACTGCAAATATCACTGGTGTGTGTGGGGAGTGCTCACTGTGTTTCAACCACACTGGGTTTGCCCCTGCTCACAGCGTGTGTGCTTTCCCAGTCTATGCTGCTCAGGTCCTAGGTTGCTCTGCTGGGAACTGTCCGATACGGGCCCTGGGTTGCATGCATTCCCTAGGTCTAAGCCACTCAGTTTCAGGTTCTTGGGTACTTCACAAAGGTGAAGATTTGGTTGGGCCCTTGTTTTGTGCCCATCTCAGGTCTAAGCCACTCAGGTTCAGGTTCTTGGGTACTTCACAAAGGTGAAGATTTGGTTGGGCTCTTGTTTTGTGCCCATTCCAGGTCCAAGCAGCTCAGGTGACCAGGTGCTTGGCGAGCACAGTCGCCCCCAGTTGAAGGCTGTGACTTATTGCCTCCCCCATCCCAGCCGCTCAGTTTTCTGGGTGAACAACAGGTATGCCTTCTCAGGTGTGCTGTGTGTCTCTTCTGGGGAGCTGATCTCTGTCTGAGATCCTCCCAGCAGATGTCTACCATCCAGAATCACAAGAAGTCTTGGTTAGCAATGAAGTCTGCTTGCAGTTTGGTATAGGATCCCTCTCTGGGGCCACAATTGCCCCCTTCTGGCTCTGGCTGCCTTCGCCTTCCTGTCTCCAGTGGAGGATGGGCTGGTCTGCAGCCGGCTAGCTCTGCTCAGTCCTTTGTTCTGTGAGCATGCCTTGTGGTGTCGTAGGTTAGGGCTTTTTGTAGGATAGCTATCCCACAGTCTGGGTTGCTATCTCAAGCTAGCTCCCTCAGATTGCCCTCAGGGCATTCAGGCCCGGTCCTTACCCTAGCAAGGCAGCCCGCGCCTCCCTGTCCTGCCCCCCTCTTGATAGTAGGGGATGTGAGTATCTGGGCTGCTGCTTCCCTGGGGGTTGCTGTTAGGCACGTAATATGTGGGTTTTAATTATTTATTATTTTTTCCTCCAAATTATTTTGCCCTCTGAGATTCCAAGGCTCACCACAGACTGGCTAGAGAGAGTGTTTCCTGGTATTTGGAAACTTCTCTCTTTTATAAGACTCCTTTCCTAGGATGGATCTCCGTCCCTACCTCTTTTGTTTCTCTTTTTATCTTTTATATTTTGTCCTACCTCTTTTCAAAGACAATGGGCTGCCTTTCTGGGTGCCTGATGCCCTATGCCAGTATTCAGAAGTTTTTTTGTGGAATTTGCTTGGCGTTCAAATATTCTTTCAATGAATTTGCTGGGGAGAAAGTGGTCTCCCCATCCTATTCTTCTGCCTCCCTAAACTTCCCTTCTTAAAATTGTTTTTGCTGAGTCCCATAAGTTTTCTATTGCAGAGCTTCCATTATGTGTGTGTGTGTGTGTGTGTGTGTGTGTGTGTGTGTGTGTGCGCGCGCGTGTGTGTATGTGTGTGTATCTATTCTTAATTCTTTTCCCATTTAAGTTATTGCAGAATATTGATCAGAGTTCCTTATGCTATATAGTAGGTCCTGGTTGGTTATTTAAATATAACAGTGTGTATATGTCAGTCCCAGACTCCTAGTATGTTCCTCCCCTCTACCTTAATCTCATAATGTGGTTGAAAAAAATGCTTGATATGATTTCAATTTTCTTAAGTTTACCAAAGATTGATTTGTGGCCCAAAATATGGTCTATCCTGGAGAATGTTCCATGTGTACTTGAGAAGAAAATGTATTCTGCTGCTTTCAGATGAAATGTCTTTGTTGTTGTTCGGTCACCCAGTTGTGTCCGACTCTTTGTGACCCCATGGACTTCAGCACACCAGTCTTCCCTGTCCCTCACCATCTCCCGAAGTTTGCCCAAGTTCATGCCCATTGCATCGGTGATGCCATCCAGCCATTTTATCCTCTGATGCCTTCTTCTCCTTCAGCCCTCAATTATTCCCAGCATCAGGGACTTTTCCAGTGACTCGACTGTTTGCATCAGATGATGAAACTACTGGAGGAATGTCGTATAAATATTGATTATATCTGTCTGGTATAATATGTCATTTAAAGCTTGTGTTTCTTTATTAATTTTCTGTCCAGATGATTTATCCATTGGTATAAGTGGGGTTTTAAAGTCTCCCACTATTTTTGTGTTACTGTTGATTTCCCCTTTTATGGCTGTTACTGTTTGCCTTAAATATTGAGATACCTAGTAGTTCAGAGGTTAAAGCATCTGCCTGCAATGTGGGAGACCCAGGATCGATCCCTGGGTTGGGAAGATCCCCTAGAGAAGGATATGGCAACCCACTCCAGTATTCTTGCCTAGAGAATCTCATGGACAGAGGAGCCTGGTGGGCTACAGTCCACAGGATTGCAAAGAGTCGGACACGACTTCACTTTCACTTTCACTTTAAGTTGGGTGCATATATATTTACCATTGTTATATCTTCTTCTTTGATTGGTCATTATGTAGCATTCTTCTTTATCTCTTGTAATGGTCTATTTTAAAGTCTATTTTGTGTAATATGACTATTGCTACTACAACTTTCTTCTGATTTCTATTTGCATGGGATATCTTTTTTCATCCCCTCACTTTCAGTCTGTAAGTGTTCTTAGGTCTGAAGTGGGTCTCTTGTAGACAGCATATGTATAGGTCTTGTTTTTTAACCCATTCAGCCAATCTTTATCTTTTGGTGGGGCATTTAATCCATTCATGTTTAAGGTAATTATAAATATGTATTTTCCTATTGCCATTTTCTTAATTGTTTTGTGTTTGTTTTTGTTGGTCTTTCTTCTTCCTTTCCTGTTTCGTTCTTTTGTAGTTTGATGACCAGCTTTTGTGTTGTATTTGAGTTGCTTTTTATTTTTTGTGTGTTTATCTATTGTAGTTTTGGTGTTTGCTATTCTTATGAGGTTTTGATATAGCAGTCTATATATGTATTAATACAAAGTTGTTTTAAGTTGCTGGTTTCTCTCCCTCCTAGAAAAGTTCCCTTGGTTTAGCATCTGTTATAAAGCTGGTTTGGTGATGCGGGATTCTCTTAGTTTTTACTTGTCTGTGAAGGTTTTGACTCCCTCACCCCCACCACTGGTCCAGCAGTAACTGCTCTTTATATACTTTAGTAGAAGTCTGTTTTCTGGTTTGGGACTGAAATCATTAGGGTAAAGATTGTGCTGATATTTGCCTTGTTTATAACCACTTGTATGGTTTTTGTCTTGGCCCCAGGTCGAATTAAGCTTCTAAAGGTTAGTGAGCAGGGTTTCTTTGTAAGATAATGAAAGTCTTGTCTTCTAGCAATGTATACAGAAGGTCTAGTATGACTTCAGTTTTCAGTTTTGCAGTAAAGGATTGTCAATTTACTGCACTTAGTGCTCTGATTCAGAATGGACATTTTTGAGTCATATGCCTAATATGAATTTATATTATGTTACATAATGAAAGAAAAATTACTATTGATATGGCACAAAGGATTAAAATTTAAAAGCAAAAACTTCAAGCTGTGAGGAAAAACAGGTTTAAAACCAGTGCTCCATTTAAAATGCTACATTAAACAGAGACATTTGCTTTTCTGTCTGTACCATATGAGCTAACTCTTATTAAATGAGGCATCACTTTGTGCCTTCTGAAAAAATATACATTTGCCAATAAATTTAGTGTATATTTACGTGATGGTTGTATGTGCTACTGTCAGTCTGTACACTGAAGTGTACAACGCTTGCTTAGGAGATTAATTTATATGTGTCATTGCTTGGAGGTGATACTTGAAATAATATTTATCAGAAATGACCATTAACTTGACCCTTATCTNAATGGTAAATGCTTAAACTTTTTTTTCTTCCCATAACAATCAGCTGTAGTTCGGTGGTTATTAGCAGAACCTCCTTAAGGCCTATAGAGTGTCTGAGGGCTGTTTAATGCTCAGCATGAAGCAGCCATAGGTGTTGGTCAGGGCTGCATAAGCTGGGGACTTCTCTCTCTGCAAAGAATCCCATTTTAGTGTCTGAGAGTTTGGAAGGCTTCATCTACTTCAAGGAGTTTTCTGAAAAGAAGATGGTAATGAAGATGACAATAGACAGAGACCCTGACTATAAAATCAGTGATTGAACTTTAAATGAGGTCCCTGTGCCTGTTCTGATGAACCACAAAAATTGCTGTTCCCAAACATGCTAATGATGGCCTAATGAAAGAATAAAGGTCCACCTTTAAAATAAATGATTTTTTTTTCCCATAAATTAGCTTAGGTAACAAACAACAGACTGGTTCCAAATAGGAAAAGGAGTATGTCAAGGCTGTATATTGTCACTCTGCTCATTTAACTTATATGCAGAGTACATCATGTGAAATGCTGGGCTGGAAGAAGCACAAGCTGTAATCAAGATTGCTGGGAGAAATATCAATTACCTCAGATATGAAGATGACACCACCCTTATGGCAGAAAGTGAAGAAGAACTAAATAGACTCTTGATGAAAGTGAAAGAGGAAAATGAAAAAGTTGGCTTAAAACTCAACATTCAGAAAACTAAGATCTTGGCATCTGGTCCCATCATGTCATGGCAAATAGATGGAGAAACAGTGGAAACTGTGGCTGACTTTATTTTGGGGGTGCCCCAAAATCACTGCAGATGGTAACTGCAGCCATGAAATTAAAAGACACTTGCTCCTTGGAAGGAAAGTTATGGCCAACCTAGACAGTATGTTAAAAAGCAGAGATATTACTTTGCCAACAAAGGTCCATCTAGTCAAGGCTATGGTTTTTCCAGTAGTCATGTATGGATGTGATAGTTGGACTATAAAGAAAGCTGAGCAGTGAAGAATTGAATTGTGGTGTTGGAGGAGACTCTTCAGAGTCCCTTGGACTGCAAGGAGATCCAACCAGTCCATCCTAAAGGAGATCAGTCCTGGGTGTTCATTGGAAGGACTGATTTTGAAGGTGAAACTCCAATACTTTGACAACCTGATGCAAAGAGTTGACTCATTTGAAGAGACCCTGATGCTGGGAAAGATTGAGGGCAGGAGGAGAAGGGGACGACAGAGGATGAGATGGTTGGATGGTATCACCGACTCAATGCACATGGGTTTGGGTGAACTCTGGGAGTTGGTGACGGACAGGGAGGCCTGGCAAACTGCAGTTCATGGGGTCACAAAGAGTCAGACATGACTGAGCAACTGAACTGAACTGAATGCCTCTCTATGTACATTTTGAAAACCAGCTGAACACTTTATCAAACCCTAAATCCCTTATGTGTTGTGAATTGCAATCTGAGAGGAACCTGAAGGAAAAAAAAATGATCAGATCATAGAAATCATAATGGGCTAAGAAACATTCTTGTTGTTACTATAAACAGAGATCCTGTCTTACTTCTTCCAGTTGGGCTCAGAGATGGTTCCGTAGCTTAGGGACTCTTTTCAGGCCCTCTATCTCCTCAAAAATGAATCTTTCAGATTGGACCCCAGGGTAGAAACGTGGGCATGATTTAGGGCCTTGGAGGAAAGGTGGAGGAGAGTCAGAGGAGAGGGAGGACTGTTGGGTACCAACTTCCCCTTATCTGGCCATGTTATTTCCTCATGGAAGCAGCTAAAGGAGGAGAAGTCACCTGGGTTGTTGGAATCTTCAGGCTGATAATTACAAAGAGTAAGACTTTTTTGTTGTTGTTGTTTTTCTTAAAAATCTGAAGTAAGATGGTTATTCTCCTGACCAGAAATTCTTACCATGCTTAGGTGTTTGTCTAAACAGTCTTTGATTCTAAATTTAGTAGTTTTAAGGGAGACCTTAAATTTGAGTCTTTGAATTTTTTTAGTCAATTCGGTAACCATTTTGAAATATTGTATGGCCAGTGATTTTCATTGCTTTTGGTGTGTATCAGCCGCTTAATCAACTTTGTGTGGATAATGCTCTCTTTATCTTTTTAACTTTGGATTTTGCCTAGGGATGCATCTTTTTTGGTGGCACACTGTGTGTCTTCTGCATCCATTTCTCTCTCACCAGGCTTGCAACTAAGACAACTAAATGAAAGAAGATACAGTAGTCTCTTTGAATGTCACTCTTCTTCATGGATAGGGGAAAGAAATGTCTTTCTTCTTCTTCTTTCTTCTCAGGCTTTTGCGTAGTAAGGAGGAACAGTCCAGCCTCAAGGCCAGGAGAGATTTGAGACTGGTGATTCCCTGAGTTGTTGCTGGGCACTTGTGGAGGAGTCAGGTCTTCTCTTGTTCACATGTGTGCATCCCCTTGTACTACCCTCTTCACTGCATGGGGCTAACTGGGCTCTTCTCTGCTGCCCATAATCTTGTGGTCTGGATTACTGAAGCGTCCCAGAAGAAACTGAAATGTCTACATGAGCTTATGCACAAGATTCTCTCTTGAAACCCTGGAGGAGGAATATATTTCTATAGTAAGTTACTTGTGGCTCCTCCTTGAACAGATAAAGAGGAAGAACTATTCAAATTAAAATAAATTTATTATGGCTCATGTCACAGTGGGTTTCAGGTCATCCTGACTTTGCGGGTAGTAATGACATTCTGTGAGGCAGGTCGTCCTAATGGACAGGTGAGAGAATGTGGGAACCAGCTAGTGCAGGATCAGAGGTGCTCTCTCTAAGGACAGAGGTGCTGCAGGCCCCAGGAGCTGACATTCTCTTTGCATGTGTGCAGGTGTTCCATGTGCACACGTGGAGAGATTCCAGTTCCTGGAAGACTGTTTTACCCATGTAGGAAATAGCCTACTCTGTATTATTCAGTGCAAATGTGAAAATATTTAGTGTTTTACTTTGAGGCACAAACCTCAGCTAATCATGCTGCTGGTATTTCCCAGTATCACAGCAGGTTTGACAATTTTTATAGCTTTTTTCATTAAAGTTTCTGAAATAATTATAGCCTTGTTCGTCTTATAAGCAGATATTACCAGGAAGATATTTTGATCAGATCAGATCAGATCACTCGCTCAGTCATGTCCGACTCTTTGCGACCCCATGAACTGCAGCACGCCAGGCCTCCCTATCCATCACCAGCTCTCGGAGGTCACTCAGACTCACATTCATCGAGTCAGTGATGCCATCCAGCCATCTCATTCTCTGTCGTCCCCTTCTCCTCCTGCCCCCAATCCCTCCCAGCATCAGAGTCTTCTCCAATGAGTCAACTCTTCGCATGAGGTGGCCAAAATACTGGAGTTTCACCTTTAACATCATTCCTTCCAAAGAAATCCCAGGGCTGATCTCCTTCAGAATGGACCGGCTGGATCTCCTTGCAGTCCAAGGGACTCTCAAGAGTCTTCTCCAAC
>SJXY01001957.1:188290-211813 GCA_006410495.1 Tragelaphus scriptus | reverse complement strand
TTATTTTTCTGTTGATCAATCATGATACAATGGTATTAAGTGAGTAATAGTTACATAATCATGATAATAAAAGATGTTTATCACTTTTCACAATCAATAGCCAGACAAAAATAAAAAATAATTACAATTGTAAGCCATAATGAGAACATGATGAACTTAACAATTTTGGACTCTGGGACCAGGAGAGGGTCGGATGATTGGGGAGAATAGCATTGAAATATGTATAATATTATATCTGAAATGTATTAATTGTTCAAACTAATCACTGTCATATTATAATTTGCTCATATTAGATGTTTGTAATGTTTCTGATAATCAATAAAAGAGATTCTTGATACCTATAAAAAAATAAAATAAAATAATTACATACAATTTGGGGGGATCAAGCAGAGTGACATGGTAAGCATCTTCTCAGCCAGTTTGTCTTTTGGTTGGTGCATTTAATCCATTTACATTTAAGTAATTATCAATATGTATGATCCTATTACTATTTTCATAATTGTTTTGGGTTTATTTTGTGTACTTTTCCTTCTCTCGTGTTATCCAGCCTACAGAAGTTCCTTTAACATTTGTTGTAAAACTGGCTTGATGGTGCTAAATTCTCTTAACTTTTGCTTGTCTGGAAAGCTTTTGATTTTTCCATCAAATCTGAAGGAGAGTCTTTCTGGGTAGAGTATTCTTGGTTTTAGGTTCTTCCCTTTCATCACTTTAAGTATATCATCCCATTCTCTTCTGGCTTGTAGAGTTCTGTTGAGAAATCAGCTGATAGCCTGATGGGAGTTCCCTTGTATGTTATTTGTCATTTTTCCATTGTTGCTTTTAATATTTTATCTCTGTCTTTAATATATGTCAGTTTGATTACTATGTGTCTTGGTGTGTTCCTCCTTGGGTTTATGCTTCCTGGGACTCTCTGTGCTTCCTGGACTTGGTTGACTATTTTCTTTCCCATGTTTGAGAAGTTTTCAGCTATTATTTCTTCAAATATTTTCTCAGATCCTTTCTCTCTCTCTTCTCCTTCTGGGACCCTAATAATGCAAATGTTTGTGCCTTTAATATTATCCCAGAGGTCTCTTACACTGTCTTCATTTCTTTTCATTCATTTTTCTATATTCTGTTCTGTGTCAGTGATATCCACCATTCTGTTTTCCAGGTCATTTATCCATTCTTCTCCCTCAGTTATTCTGCTATGAATTCCTTCTAGTGTATTATCCATCTTTGTTTGTTCTTTAGTTCTTCTAGGTCTTTGGTAAACATTTCTTGCATCTTCTCAGTCTTTGCCTCCATTCTTTTCCTAAGATCCTGGATCATCTTCACTATCATTCTGAATTCTTTCTCTGGAAGGTTGCCTATCTCCATTTCATTTAGTTGTTTTTCTGGGATTTTATCTTGTCCCTTCATCTGGGACATAACTTTCTGATTTTGCATCATGATTGACTTTCTGTAATATGGTTTTTGTTTTAGCTGCTATAAGACTGTGCTTTCTTTCTTTCTTTTATTTTTTTGCTTCTTCTGTCTGCCCTCTGATGGATGAGGCTAAAGGTGCGTGTGTAAACTTCTTGATGGGGGAGGGACTGGCATGGGAAAACCTGGGTCTTGCTTTGGTGGGCAGGGCCTTGCTCAGTAAAGCTTTAATCCAATTATTTGCTGATGGGTGGGGTTGCACTCCCTCCCTGGTAGTTGTTTGGCCTGAGGCTACTCAGCCCTGGGTTCTTTGGGCTCTATGCTATGGCCATTCCACCCTGAACGCACCCTGAATGCGCCAATCTCCTCTGATCTCAGAAGCTAAGCAGGGTCAGCCTGGTTAGTACTTGGATGGGAGACCCCCTGGGAATACCAGGTGTTGTAGGCTTTATATCTTTAGGCACTTCCCAGTGGTCCAGTGGTTAAGAACCCACCTTGCAATGCAGAGGATGGAGGTTCAATCCCTTGTCTGGGAACTCACCATGCTGTGGAACAACTAAGCCAGAGTGCGACACTAGAGAGTCCATGTGCCCCAATGAAAGATCACACACGCCACAACTAAGACCTTATGCAACCAAATAAATACATATTTAGGACTTCCCTGATGGATCAGACGGTAAAGCGTCTGCCTACAATACAGGAGACCGGGGTTCAGTCCCTGGGTTGGGAAGATCCCCTGGAGAAGGAAATGACAATGCACTCCAGTACTATTGCCTGGAAAATCCCATGGACAGAGGAGCCTGGTAGGCTACAGTCCATGGGGTCACAAAGAGTTGGAAATGACTGATTGACTTCACTTTCACTTTCAAAAGGGTTTATGCCGGGGTGGGGGGTGGGGGGGCAGGGCTTCCAGTGTGCCCGTCACTGTGGTGAGTCCCTGCTGACCCATGTCCCTACAGGAGGCCCTCTAACACTAGCAGGTAGTTTTTGTTCAGTCTCATGACGGCTCACTGCTCCTCTCCTCTGGGTCTTGGTTTGCCCAAAATTTTGTTTGTGCCCTCCAAGACTGGATTCTCTTTTCTCCCCAGTCCTCTGGAAGGCCTATAATCAAATTACACTGATCTTTAAGACCAGATTACCAGGGGATTCCAAGTCCCTTTATCAGATATCTAGACTGAGAAGCCTGACATGGGGTTCAGAACCTTTACAATAGTTTGAAAACTTCTTTGATATTATTGTTGTCCAGTCTATCGGTCACCCACCCAGTGAGTATGGTATTTGATTTGATCATGATTGTGCCCCTCCTATCATCTTGCTGTGCCTTCTTCTTTCTCTTTGGACATGAGACATCTTTTATTGGTGGGTTCCAATGTCCTCCTGTTGATAGTTGCAACAACTAGTTGCAATTTTGGTATTCTCACAGGAGATGAACCTACTTTCTTCTACTCTGCCATCTTGAACCAGAAGCCTGTTAAACTCTTAATTTTTGAAGTATATTTATGTTTTGTTCTTTAACTTCAAATATATCCTGAGTTTGGTTCTTACTGTATAATATTTCTCAAAAAAAGATATTCATTGAATTGATCCCTGCCACCCAGTGTAATTTCAGATTATTTTTGGCAATTAAGTTTAGTTTATTTAGATCTTGTGGTTACAACTTTACGAAGATAGATTAATATAAACACCATCTACCCCCATAGTCTGGGGGGAATAGGATGTGATGTTGTGTCCTGTTTTTCCTGAGTGATCATTCACTGCAAAACATTTATGACATTGAATAAAATGCACGTGAATGGTCCAGTAGTTATTAGATTAAACTTGGGAAAGAACCATTGCCAAAATAAGCCCAAGGTTCACTAATGTATGAGGTGTACTTTGCCTTGTTTGTATTTGTTTTTTAAAGACCTTTAGATCTTCCAAAAGGGAGAAATGCTGACAAATTGTATCTTTAGAGAACCACAATTCTTACAATAATTAAAAAGAAAATTTTCCCCTTTATTGTAACAACTCCTATGTAGAATGTAAATTGGGAAATATGACCCAGCCATGAAGATCCTTTTCAGCTTTTTTGTTTAGACCACACTGGGAGAAATAGCTTCATTTTTTGAGAGACTTCCTTAACTAATCCCTTAGTAGAGTTTCTGGTGGATTTCAGGTGGCAGGAATGAGGGACACTGGGATTTTTCTGTCCTGAGTTGTTTCTACCATTGTTACCTAATCAGGTCCAGCTGCTCACCACTCAAAAGTCAATACTTGAAAGAGTGACTAATGTTGATAGAAAGGAAAGTTGGTTTTAATCAGAATACTGGCAATCTGGGTAGATGGTTTACTCACTGTTCCCCTAAAGCCACTTCTGAAGATTCTTTTCAGCTTAAATCTATTTTTAAAAAGAAAAGTAATGCCAGTTAATCATTGAGATTAGAGTCAAAGTCATTGCCATCCTCCACTGTTTACAGGTTTGTGTGCAGGCTTGTGAACTTCTTGGGATTTTTTTTAAGATGTTATCTTGTTCACATAGTTTGTTAGTGAAATTACTGAAGGGAAAGCTAGGGAAGAGATCTGGTCATCTGTTAATTACTTGTTCTTTATTCCTACCTCCTTGATCTATGGAAAGAACCAACAAGTTAGGGAAAGTATCATGTGATCAAAAGGTTTGAAAAATGTGCTAGCATGGGGGTTCCTGGTTCAAGGTTAGTGATTAGACAGAAGAACAACCTGCAGAGAACTCTTTCCTGTCAAAAGCTGCTTACACTATCTTTCTCAGTGAACACTAATTTGAAGGAGCTCTTCCCATCACTTGACTGTACATGTTAAGATATATAAGTCCTGAAGACTTCAAAGGTCTAATGTTTAAGAAGCTTGTCTACTTCACTAGTAGTTAGTTTAGGAAAACGTCATTCTTTCTGTATCCACAGGTACAACTTAAAGAAGCCATCAGAAATCTTCCTGATAAAATGGATACTAAATTAGCAGAATACGGATCAAACTTTAGCATTGGACAGCAACAACTGGTGTGCCTTGCCAGGGCTATTCTCAGGAAAAATCGGATATTGATTATTGACAAAGCAACATCACACGTGGATCCAAGGTATGAAAATGAGATCCATGAAACTTGGAATCTGGATTTTAAATGTGGTAAAAGTAAAACATTTAGTGATTCTGAGATAAGTTTCTAAGTGCTCTCTTTGCCCCCACCGACTCTTAATAACATTAATTCCAGAAAACAAAGGAAGAAACCAAAACATGTTATATCGTGTTAATGTTATTATGTGGCATCCGAAGAAAGCTAGATCAGGAACTGGATAATTCCTGATAGCTTCAAGTAATTTCCCATTTTTTGTGTGTGAAAAATAGTAAATTTCTAGGGAGACTTTTTATACTTCATTTTTCAACAACATTATTATATCTTTATTGATTTAAAAAAAAGCATTGCAAAAATATCTTGTGATATTTTTAAGACTTAAGTCTACTTTTCTTGTATTTACTGAACTAAATTCATCTTCTTTGTTTCTAGAACTGATGAGTTAATAAAAAAAGAAATCCATGAGAAATTTGCCCAGTGCACTATACTGACCATTGCACACAGGTTGAATACTATTATTGACAGTGAATGGATAATGGTAAGACCCTCATCTGTGGAATTTAAGTTTTTTGCATTTATGTTCAATTTTTCAAAGTATCCATCATTGTAAAACTTGATAGGAATCTCCAATAAGTTAATTTTCTCTTAATTTTTCCTCTCATTCCTGATAACTCAGATACTTATTTGTTGGGGGCCAGTGTGAGGCACTCCTCCCATGGCAAAGGTCATGAGGAAGGAGGCTTGACATACACAAAGGTGGGGTCGAGCCTCAGGAGTCCCCCTGGAAATCCTCGAGCATCTACCCCCAAAACCAGAGCCTGCCTACTTTACTACTTGTGCTCTCACCTACACCTCTGACTTTACGGGGGGCTGTCCCCCACTACCTCTCTCTGAAAAAAGAGTTAACTTAGAGCTCCAGTTAATAAAAATTCCTGGGCGTGACAGGAGTGTTTTAACCTACAAACTCCTCTGAAGGTTCTCTAGCCCACCTGACAGGCTTGTCCGGCCACATGTGCTTCTAATAACAGGTTCTTTAGCGAAGTTAGGAAACTATTAGTGGGCTGATTAGAAATTGTATTGATGAAGGGTTTTTCATTTGTTGAGCCAATGTTTGCTTCTAAGTCTCCACATCGCCTACCCTTACACATTGATGAATATATAGAAGAAATAGTTATTAACCTTTGATATTAATCACATTAGACCTTAGGCTACGTAAGTTCTTTCTTTAATTAAAACCCACCCTCACCCTATAGGAATGTAAATTTATCTGGTGGAGTCTGTTTTAAGAAAAATCACCCCTGGAGAAATAAATGTCCTGGATTGACCGCTGTCACAAGGAGAGGGTCATAAATTGTCAACAGGCCCCCTGGCCAGAAGATGATGTAATACCCCTAAGACCTCTGTATACATTTGTAAGAAGCACCTGACTTTGATAAAAGTCAGGGCTGCTGACCCCACGTGACTTTTGTATAACATCTCAGTGTATAAAAGTAGACCATGGAAAATAAAGAATTGGGATCAGTTCCTCGAACGACTGGTCTCCCCATGTCGCTCTCTCTCTCAAATTCTGGCTGAGTCTCCATCTGGAGTGCAGAACCCACCATGCTTACTAATTATGCCTGGGCTTCTAAGATCGGACCGGGGAGGCCTCAGTGTCTCCTCTCCCTTGGGAGAACAGAAAGACGCCTGCAGCCTACGTAAGTGGTGAAAACTTCTTGTCTTGAAGTTTTATTGGTCCCCCGCGTAAACCAAGCTACTCAGCCTCTTTTCTCCACTGAATTTTCCTACTGAGCTATACTCGTTCTATTATTCTTTATATCTCTAATTATAACTATCGTGTCTTGACCCCCACCGATGCCGTCCTCACTTCGAAGTCCCTGGATCAGCTGGGGCTGGTCCCCAGCACTTATTTATGCTTTAAGAATGTGCTACTAAGTAATATATCCAGTAATTTCATAGTCATATTGAAAATTTATTTGAATTGTCATTATACTTTAAGATGGCCAACCATGAAAATATTGCAAATCTAAGATACATCTCCATATTTCAGAGTGGTAAAACGTAGTCATTTTCATTATGTCATGGTTGTTTCAGCATTTTTGGATTCCCTTAATCAAAAATAGACTGCCACAAGGTTGTTGGCTGAGGTTATAGGATTTTATATTTGTTGCTGTAGGGGGGATTCCATAAGGGGGGAAAAAAACACCTAGTGAGAAAAACAAAGTATTTCAGCAGAAGGGGTGTAATATAGGGAATTTGCTACATAGGAATTGGAGGGCTAGGAAGGTGAAAGGAAATGTCAGGGTAATAATTTTAGGACACAGCTACCATGTTCTAGGATTTCCAGTACTAAGAACTTAGAAGCGAGGCTCTAAAGCATCAGTGCTCAGACCTCCAGGAAGAGGTCACTGCCCAGTTGCTGGTCTTATTTGTGAGGGATCAGGATGAGGCTAGTTCTTGTGCTGATAAAAGTTGGGAGTTGGAGTCAGGTCCCATTGATAGGGTGATGCTGCAGGAGTAGCAGATATCACATGGACCATTTGCTCTGCTTCCCACCTTGAATCTCCCTCTATGCTCCCTACTGGCAGAACCTAACAAAGGGGAGCTGGCCAAAGAACCTCTGAAATGTGATTTGCAGAGATCAGCCTCAGCATCACAAATGAGGGTGCAGGGGAAAAAAAAAAAAAAAAAGTAGACCAGACACTGTAGATAAGCAGTTAGCAAATCTCCCACACAGTAAATCTGGACTCTGCACAGACAGCAGGCTCTAGGCTTAGTCTCTGATTTTAGTCTAGTATTTTCCTTCCTGACTTGATTGGTTCTTCCTTCTTAGTAATTTAATATTTCATTCCTTAGCTTCATTCCCTTCTTTTGTCCATCCTTTTCCTTTCTATTTCTTTTTATTCTCTCTCCTTTTGTCCTATCTCTTTGATGCCTGTTGAGTTTCAGTAAAACTTAGGGTGTGGCTTTATGAAATGCTAAGCAACTCATCCCTCAAAGTAAAAAACTTTGGCTGCAAATAATCCCAAAGGAATGCAAGGCAGTTTCAAGATAATCTTCGGCCTGTGAAAATGATCTGATTTCTCTCATCTTACAGATGCTAACTATTGTCACTGTATCCAGTGATGCTGGTTAGTAATGAAGCAAATAGATAGAGAAGATCTGCAAAATGCATAAAAAGCAAAAGATGGAGTTAAACAGGGACTTTTATGTCCATAATAAGTAGGTAATAATCCAAAATAAACAGTAATACCTGAACGTCCTTATATCTACTGTCTCTTTTGATTTAGGCAATTTCTGGAATATCATCTCCTACTCTACTTCACATGTTTTGTCAGATGGGATCATCAGTGGGGACATTCAGTAGATACCAGACTGTCAGCAATGAGACAGTGCCTGTAGCCTCACTCCTCTGAGCTGGATGTTCACAGGAGTGAGCTCTGGTGAAACAGATAACAGAAACGGGACATCCCTAACCAAAGAGATGCTCTAGGCTCCAAGCAATGTGTCTGGTCAGCTGGACTAGAGCATTTCAATAGGAAGCAAGCTTACTTTCATGAGGGATGGGGTAACATTCCAAGACTGCAGGACAGAGACTCAAATTCCAGCAACGTTGTTCAGCATTGATCATCCTTACTCCCTTTTGTGTTCTTGAATGCTAATTGGAAAAGTAACCTCTTTATTTATACTTTTTACCTGTTGTTTTATTGTCCTCACCTCTCAGCATTGGATTTCACAGACTGCCCCAGAAGCATCCTTCTTTCACAAGAAATGAGTGATGTGAAGTTTACCTGTATTAAATCCTTTTTTCAGGCTTTAGAGGCAGCAGCACAAAGATGGCTTTATCTCCAGCTCAATTAGGGGTCTGTCCAAACAGGACTAAATGTATTCTAGATTTATATTTTTGGTATTACTACATTGATGGTAGCAGCTTCCTTTTATTATCTTAATTCTTCGGAATGCTGTCACCTTGGAGTGTATAGCTGGTTAGGGAAACAGTAAGAAAGGACAGAAGTTGGCAGATGTGTCAGCCATGTCTATGTCTTATTACTCAGCATTTGATCCACAGATGTAAAAGTTTGTATCTATCCCCTTAACTAATCAGCTCTGATGCTGTTATCAAAATATGTTCATTTGTTTAATGTTTTACCACCAGTATCTCCTGGTTAATTTCTGTAGCCTGAAATTTTTCCCTCTTGGTCAGTGTCTTTGAATAAATCCTTAAAGTGGTTTTACAAAGCAATTTACAACCCGGCCCCTCCCTCCCTTTTTAGTTTTGTCCCACTCTGCTCTCCCTCATTCCTATATAGCTAAAACCACACTGATGGTCTTTCAGTTCCCCAAATGCAGTGTTCACTCTTTCTCATAACTGTGCCTTCTCTCTAGACTGTTGGTGGCTTAGATTAAGGTGATAACAAAGATCCATGTAGTCAAAGCTATGGTTTTTCCAGTAATCATGTATGGATGTGAGAACTGGACCATAAACAAGGCTGAGCACTGAAAAATTGATGTCTTCAAATTGTGGTGCTGGAGAAGACTCTTCAGAGTCCCTTGGACTGCAAGGAGATCAAACCAGTTAGTCCTAAATGAAATCAACCCTGAATATTCATTGGAAGGACTGATGCTGAAGCTGAAGCTCCCATACTTTGGCCACTTGATGCAAAGAGCCTGATTGAAAAAGACTCTGATGCTGGGAAAGATTGAAGGCAAAATGAGAAGAGGGCAGCAGAGAATGAGATGGTTAGATAGCATCACTGACTCAAACACGACTTAGCAACTGAATAACAACAAACAATGGAAATGGTAAAATGTTGTATTTAGGCTAGATAGGAAGTGGAACCAAGCAGACTGTATGATGGATTGAACATGGGATCTGAGGGAAGAGGGCTTCCCTTGTCGCTCAGCTGGTAAAGAATTCACCTGCAATGTGGGAGACCTGGGTTCAGTCCCTGGATTGGGAAGATCCCCTGGAGAAGGGAAAGGCTACCCACTCCAGTATTTTGTATTGAAGAATTCCATGAACTGTACAGTCCATGGGGTCGCAAAGAGTCAGACATGACAGAACGATTTTCACTTTCACGTTTCTGAGGGAAGAGAGAGGAGTCAATGCTGGGTTCTAGGTGTGGAGACTGAACATCTGGGTGAACAGGGAAGACTGAGGGAGAAGGAAGATGCAAGGGTTCTGGTTGAGGTCATCAGTGATGTTCTCCCTGGTTGAGGTCATCAGTGATGTCATGGGGAAGTCCCACCAGGAGATGTAAACTAGGTCACTTGTTTACATCTTGGTCTGTACTGGTTGTAGTTGCTGACTCCTCTGTTAGAAACAGCAGGATTAGACCTAAGGAGCCCAAGATACATGCATCCCCCAGCTTCAGAGTTGGGTATTTATCCTCTAAGATCCATCCTCCCCAGGTGTAAACCTTATATGTCATTCTAGATTTTCTGATTACCATTTGGAAGTAACATTCTGTGTCAAACCTTTGATTTTTTTAGGCATTTTTTTCTTATTTACTTTAGAAATACAGTTATACCCTGTTTTATTGTGCTTTTCATATACTGCTTTTTTTTTTTTTAAACAAACTAAAAGTTGATTGCAACCCAGTGTTGAAGGTCTTTCAGGGCCGTTTTTATAATAGCATTTGCTATTTTGAAAATTCTCACAGTATTTCAAACTTTTTCACTATCAGCTATCAATATTGGTGATCTGTGATCAGTGATCTTTGTTGTTACAATTGTGACTTGCTGAAGGCTAAAATGATGATTATCATTTTTGGCAATTAATTATTGTTAAGGTCTGTACTTTGTTTTTCAAAAATAATGCTATTGCACATTTGACAGGCACAGAATAGTGTAAACATAATTGTTGTATGCCCTGGGAAGCCAGAAAGGTTGCGTGACTCAGTTTATTGTGATAGTCACATCCTTGTGGTGTGCTGAAACTGAATTCCTCAAGCCTCTGAGGGATGCCTATACATCTCTCGATGCCAAAAAATTGTTCTGAAATTTAAGGATAGAAAGAAAAGTCAATCTGCTACAGAGTCTAATGCTTCAGATGATGAGTGGCCAGAATTAGAAAGTGGCTGGGAAGTGACAAATGCTGATGAAGGGCATAACCAACAGTGTTATCCCCATAAAGTCATGTAACTACAAGTGCTTAAGGAGTAATAAGATAACATTTTGTTGCACTGGTGAATACTTTTGCACAAAGATAGATGGATGTAGTTTTGTTTGTTGTGCTGTGCTCAGTGATGTCTGACTCTGTGCAGCCCAATGGACTGTAGCCCTCCAGGATCCTCTGCCCACAGAATTTTCCAGACAAGAATTCTGGAGTAGATTGCCATTTCCTCCTTCAGAGGATCTTCCCTACCTAGGGATCAAACCCGCATCTATTGCTTCTCCTGCATGTGCAGGCAAATATTTTTTACCACTTGCACTACCAAATCAAGCAAAAGACTTATTGAGAAACAACTGTGACTTTGTTTATGTGTTGGCTCTCTAGAGGGATTTACCCAATTTTGATTCATTAAGCACCATTAATGTGTCCGGTGTAGAATTCTATTTTACAAGGATGTTCTTTCAATTTTATTAAATAGGATGTGTTTAATAATTAAAGTCACAATGATAACTAATTTAATTTTATTAGCTCCACTGCCACAAAACAGTGGGACAAGAGAGATTAGAAGTCCTCTTTCTTCTAAGACTCACCACTGTGTCTACATTAAGGACTTCTTCCTGTGCTGTTTGGGGTTATCTGGTAGCTTGTGACCTGTTTTCTCTTCAGCCAGTATCATAGGTCTTCCCTCCAGTCCCTGCTCACTACAGTGTTTGTAACATTGCAGAGTCTCTAGAAGTGTGAGCAAAGGAAGCACGTGACAATCTGCAATTGCTCTATCCGTATCCTTGCCTGTGGTCAACATTTTCACTATCTGTAGTTAGAGAATTCTTTGGAAATGAAGAACCACAATCAGGGCAAGGAAACTCAGATCACACTCTTCTGTTCATAGGCAATCTATGGTTTTGTAATCTTTACTTTCCTGATCAAGTGAAACCTCTTCTTAGTATAGTTTTTTTTTTTTTTTTTTCCCAGAGAAATCAAAGCCAGAAACTGTTGTAGCATACCCACCTGGAAATGCACAAAACAGTTCATACCTAACCAGAGGTTGACTTAAACTCTATTTTTTCACCTGCAAGGAACTTTGCTTTCATAAGCCTGTGTGCTGTTCTTAGTCACTCAGTCGTGTCCAAATCTTTGCGACCCTGTAGACTGTAGCCCGTCAGGCTCCTCTGTCTGTGGGGGTTCTCCAGGCAGGAATACTGGAGTGGGTAGCTTATCACTGCTCCAGGGGATCTTCCCGACCCAGGAATTGAACTTCAGTCTCCTGCATTGCAGGCAGATTCTTTACCAGCTGAACCAAGTTAGAACATTTCAGAAGAGAAAAGCTCCTTCAAAAATGGGCCAAGAGATTTCACTCAGGTTTTCAGAGGGAACAACATCTAACATAGAGGTACAAATCCCAGTCAGGGAAAAAAATACTTTTGCTAATGTGCAAACACAACAACTTTGAGAGAGTGGCTGTGGATGTGACTGTGACCCAGTCTTCATCATTTCCTGGGTGAGAAAATTGATTTATTATTTTAAGACCTAAGAAAGGATTTTAAGTTAATACTTGCCACACTGTGCAGTCACTGCGAAAACCACAGTCACCCATTTTACCAATGAGGGACCCAACTTCCAAGATTGGATTACTTTCCCTGTGTCACCTGGCAGCCAAAATCAGAGATCTGAGGCTCAGATCTTCTTGTCTCCATTCTACCTATCCCTAAGTGGGATCTCCCTTTATTGCCTGTTGCCATATTGAAAACTGTCCCTGGCATCTCTTTCTTACCAGGCTTTTCCTCCACCCTATCCTTCTCTCCACATCACCTTTCAGCCACCCCATTATCACTGATGGCATCCTGCCAATGAAAATGGATCAAATTATTTTGCAGTGGGTTCATTTATTTTTTATGTCTAGGACCTGGAATATCTACAGATCCACAAATCTGGTAAATGCACCTCCACAGAGTTTATATAACTGTCTGACTCATCCAATAGAGTATGTGTGTGTGTGTGTGTGTGTGTGTGTGTGTGTTTTAACCTACTGGAGAGTGACCAGGAATTTGAAGTTGGCATTTCCAGAGAGATCTTGGGGTTGAGGGATTGCTATAACAACATGAGCGTGTGCTTTAGTTTATAGTTTAACTTGGGTTACAGGAAGAGTGGGAACACAGAGGGAGATTACAGGAAACTTTTCTTATAGGTGGGCTTCCCTGGTGACTTAGCTGCAGTGCAGTGCAGTGCAGGAGACCTGGGTTCGATCTCTGGGTTGGGAAGATCCCCTGGAGAAGGGAAGGGCTATCCACTCCAGTATTCTGGCCTGGAGAACTCTGTGAACTGTATAGTCCTTGGGGTTGCAAACAGTAGGATGTGACTGAATGACTTTCACTTTTTTACAGGTATAAAGGATGCTAAAATTCAAAGTTATATATTTTTCTGTACAATAAAGATAATTTGAAATTGCTTTATGTTTATTTGTTCTAAACTATCTAGAATCTTTGATCAAACAAGTAAATGTATAGGCTGAGTTGGTAAAATTCTATTCCTGGCCTTTTTTTAAGTCTGAGTTCCAGTGCAGCTCTTGTAGCCCCTGAGATGAGACTTGACCACACTGTACTCTATTGCTTTAACTCCCCTTCCTCTCTGATTGTCCCTTTTCTTCTATTTTCTGATATTTCCCATAAATGAATTTCAAGCCTCCATCCTCAGGCCTGGTTTGACCCTCCCTCATTTCCCCTCTCACTCTCCGTCTTGTCCACAGCCATCAACCTGAGGCATGTGGTTCTCCAAGTTCACATCCCTCATCCTGTCATCCCTGTATCCCCTGCCTTAACTGTTTCCTGTGACAGCTGGACTCATTCCCTCCTTGAGCTCACCCTTTAGTCTTGACAAACCACAGCATTGGGCTCTTACCCAGTTGTGCCCTGAATTTAGTTTCTTTTGTATTTAACTTTTCACTGGCATATATTATATGCCTATTACCTCCCATGTACAATGCCAGGGCCCTGAGATGCAACAGTGAATAAGGAAAGCCATATAACCCTGCCATTGAGGATCTGCCAGGCTCACCTCCATTTCTGTAGGCCCTTGTTGTTCCCTGTCTGGAATGAGCTCTGTTCAGTCACTTACCCTTGTTTCTGCATGTTCATGTCTACATATTCTTCAAGGTCCAGTTCACTGACCTCTGTCTTTCTTGAAACTCATTCTCACAGCCTCTGGCCAGAAGTCATCACATTTACTACAAAACTCCTCCTTGTGGTGTTTTTTATCTTGCATTATAGACACTTGAATATTTGCTTCTTGCTCTCCTCTCAGTACAGGCCCCTGAAGGCAGGGGCTGTGACTTACTTGTGTTTGCCTCTTCCATAGCACCTTGCGTAATGCCATCAATGCAGTTAAATATAAAATAAGTGTTTGCTGAATAAATTCAGAAATTAATGAAAATTTACTTACATTACATCCAAAATACTATGTGTAACTTGCTCTTTATTAATCCTAAGAGTTAAATAAAATTGATTTTCTTTTTCTGTGAGTATATACAAGGCACTCAATTAATAATTTGAGCCTGAATATAATAAAATTGCACTGGAAAGTAGACAGAGGAAATGTTTATGATTATAGGCATATTTTCTTTAAAAAACAATATTTATTTATAAGGTATATAATAATATAGGGCTTCCCTGNCAGTACTCTTGCCTGGAGAATCCCATGGACAGAGGAGCCTGGTAGGCTACAGTCCATGGGGTCGCTAAGAGTCCGACACGACTGAACGACTTCACTTTCACTTTTCACTTTCATGCAATAGAGAAGGAAATGGCAACCCACTCCTGTATTCTTGCCTGGAGAATCCCAGGGACAGAGGAGCCTGTTGGGCTGCCATCTGTGGGGTCGCACAGAGTCAGACGTGACTGATGCGACTTAGCTGCAGCAGCAGTCTTCAGCATGAGAGAGGCCTATGTTTTAAAATTCTGTTTCTTCTTCATTGTCTGAAGGAGTAGTTATGTTTGGTCACACTAGTATAGTTCGGTCGCTTAGTTGTGTCCGACTCTTTGCGACCCCATGGACTGCAGCACTCCAGGCTTCCCTGTCCATCACCAACTCCTGGATGGTCATGCTATGCTTAAGTAAATTGCACATTCAGGACATCTATACTGACACAGTAAACTATAGGACATTTTAAATATTATGTGGATGTGACAGATTCAATTATTCTTGGATTCCTTTTAAAAAGTCACTGTTAGCAGTGATTCACAGTAGTAAACAAATGATTAACAAGAAAATGGCCTTTATGACACTTAAACATTTTTAACTGCCCTGGGACAGAATTAATTGAAATACCTAGATGTAGAAAACAACCTGTGTCTTGCTTAGAGTTTCACGTTTTTCTCTTAAGATGCATTTACTCTAAAGATGATCTTAATGAAGTAGCACTTACTATCAGAACTGTTTTCCTAGGTACGTCATTTGGGCCAATTGTTTCAAATTCTTTCTTCCCTCTGAAACTGTGAACCAAAGCCACTAATTATTTAGAAAAGCAGAGTTACGAGTCTCTTCCTTTTCCTCCAATTAGTGGACAGATTAATGAGCAATAATATGAGTGAAAGGCAGGCAACTGAAGAAAGAACAGAAACAACAAAAGACAATTTTTTAAAATGATTCAGATCCTCGGGAGCTCAGATTGTTCTGCGCCTGTGTGCTCTGCAGGCCGTTATCACTGAATTTGAAACTCAATTTCTTAACTGCATCTTTAGCCTTATCCAAAGACAAAACTGGATTTCCAGAGATTTCTTTTGTGTAAAGCAATTCTGCTAAAGCTTCTTAGATAGAAGTTCTTTTTTTTTTTTTTGCCAACTTTTCACTTTCAGAAGAATAAACTACAACCACAGCCAACTTCAAGAAGCATCTTGATCTCTCTAGGGATTCTGGCTCTCTTGGCAGCTAACATAGTCGAGGACTTTAAAGAAATTCCAGGAGCATTTACTTTTACCCCGAATATTGCTCAGGTTCTGTCAGACCAACTTGACAAGTAATTTGCTATCAAGTCACTGCCATCTGGTTTGTATGACATCAACCTACTTTTTAGCTAAATTGTTTGATTTTTTTAAATCAAGACATTTCTCAACTCTGAATGTCTATATAAATAGAGCTCAGAGTCTGAGCTAAAAGCATTAATAATTACAACCCCAGATACCCTGGGCAGAATATAAAATACTACAGACTGCTGAGGGCCTGTATGCTATGCTATGCTATGCTAAGTCACTTCAGTCGTGTCCGACTCTGTGCGACCCCATAGACGGCAGCCCACCAGGCTCCCCCGTCCCTGGGATTCTCCAGGCAAGAACACTGGAGCGGGTTGCCATTTCCTTCTCCAGTGCATGAAAGTGAAAAGAGAAAGTGAAATCGCTCAGTCATGTCCGACTCTCAGTGACCCCATGGACTGCAGCCTACCAGGCTCATCCGTCCGTGGGATTTTCCAGGCAAGAGTACTGGAGTGGTGTGCCATTGCCTTCTCCAAGGGCCTGTAACCATAGTCTAAAACTTTCATTTTCTTCCTTTTCCTGTAACATTATAACACAAAAGGTTAGATTAAGTCTGCTTAGCAAAACTCGGTAAGCAAACCATTTAAACACCAGCTAGGCCTACTGCCAGAATAGATTCTAATTCTTCCTCTCCTGCCCCTTTGCAAAATATTTTCTGAATTATGATACTGCAAAACATTGTGTACTAATAAGTTTCTTTCTGCTGACTAACAGGTTTTGGATTCAGGGAGAGTGAAAGAATATGACCATCCATATGATTTGCTACGAAACACAAACAGTCTGTTTTATAAGATGGTGCAACAACTGGGTGAGGCTGAGGCCGCTGCTCTTACTGAAAGAGCAAAACAGGTGAGCCTGCGGCAGGCAGTTGTGGTTGAAGTTTGTCTCCAGGGTTCACGTCTCACAATCTCCACTAGGGGTCTGATAACAAGCACTCTCTGTCCTTTCAATCAGACGCCTCCAGAAACAAAAGCCTCATGACTGGGTCTTAACAGGTCCCAGGTGGAAGGGATCTGAGAAAGTGAGGCAGAAGAACCTAAGTAACTTCTCAGAGTCCCAGGTTAGAAAATGTTAGTAATCTTTTAGTTAGTAACCTCTCTGCCTTCTGAGTTACCATATTCACTGAATTAAATGTGCCTCAACTTTGACTCTGGGTTTCTTTAAAGATAAAATCAGAAGATTCACAAAAGGGACTCCAAGAGGTTTTATTTTCATCTTTCAAGTGGGGTGGTGCTGCTACTAAGAGACCACATCTCTGGGCAGCATTACATAATCACATCCAACACTTAGCTCAGTGTGCTTTCAACCTGCAGTTTGTAGCGTCAGTTAATACCTGTGAAGTTTCATTGTCTCATTTTACAAATGAGGGACCTGATGCAGAGAGAATTTAAGTGATTTTTTCCAGGGTCAGCAGTGGTCCCAGGAGAGAAAGGTGAAACTAGGCCTGTCCATCCCAGGCTCAGCCCATCCACGAGAACTCTGCTAATAACCATTTAGATGTCTCAACTCCCTTTATAACCTGCCCTGTGTGGTGGGGTCGGAGAGGGGGGTGGGGGTGGGGAATGTCTTCTCTGGCTTGTGTTGGCAGCCAGTGTGGTCTACACCTTGACAACAGATGAGAGAAAGAAAGGTCAGAACAATGGCTCTATAAATAGGAAGCTAGGTCTCAGCTTTCAGTTTCAAGTATTTCAGACTGCAAAGTGAAGGCCATTTTGGTTAGAAGTTGCTAAGAATAGCATTTTCTTTATAAAAAATTACATTGAGAAGGGCTTTGGGGAAAGGAATCAACTGATTTGGGGTGGACTTTCAAACAGTAGAAAGTGAAGTGTATTTCCTTTTGTTCTTTTGGCTGGTCTTAGTTTCACCAAGAGAGTACATAAATATACAACAACACAAAATGTGGCTAGCTTTAAAAAAAAAATGGAGGAGGGAGATAATATGCAATGAGTCACCAGAAGACCTTATTTTTAAACCCTTGCATTATAATGGAAATAGCCTCAGATCATCCAATGGGTGAAAGAAATTTTGCAGAATTTCTAATTTTTCTCTTTAAATGACATTTTTTAAAATTTTATTTTATTTAACTTTACAATATTGTATTGGTTTTGCCAAATATCAAACTGAATCTGCCACAGGTATACATGTGTTCCCCATCCTGAACCCTCCTCCCCACCTCCCTCCCCATACCATCCCTCTGAGTCATCCCAGTGCACCAGCCCCAGGCATCCAGTATCAGGCATCAAACCTGGACTGGCGACTTGTTTCACATATGATATTATACATATTTCAATGCCATTCTCCCAAATGACATTTTAATATTTAACATTTCATATGCAGTGTTGTTTGGGTGGTAGCAAGTATGCAAGCAACAAGAGAAAAATAAAGTACACTTATTATGAAGGTTGATGTCTTAGTGCTATTCTATTCCATGTATGATATTCACTATCTCTCATGATAACTTTGTTGATAGGACCAACTAATGTATTTGGAGCCAGATTTTATCAAATAGATCTAGAATCATATGTCCAAGTGACCCAGCTTGGTATGTGAGTCAGCCTCAGATAGATGGTACATTTTAAAGACTCAAAACTTTTCACATTCTTGTTTAAGAGAATAAAATGACTGTTGAAGTGCTTTTACAACCAAACATACTTTGAGATAAGAGCTCACAAACCTTGACATTATTTCATTTTGTTTGGTGCCTCTGTCAAGAAACTGAGATATGATACAGCTACTAAAATCTGATGATTTTGAGCAGAGAAACTTGACAACATTTTATTTCCTTTATGTTCTGGTAATACATTTATCAGAAAACCTGTATCTCTTCCATTTCAGCTAGAAATTTGGTAGAATTCAAGAACTCAGAGACCTGGCAAGGACCTGCCCTATTATTTGGTATCATCTTCCATTTTAGAGAAGTTGTTTGGTAGAGTCATTGTTAAAGGTTTTGATTCTCTTTTCATTATTGGGATCCACTATCCACAGATCACACTCTGAAGGCCCCATAACTGTTTTGCCATGGAAATTAAAGGCCAGGATATTTCATACACATATGCCAGCATTTCAATGCTCATCAATCAGATTTTTATAAAATACAGGATTGCATTCTGATATTAACATCCAAATCTATTGTTGCTCATTTTGTGTGAAAATGACAAAACTTTACGCAGATGCTAGCTTTCCCAGCCTCTTTGTCACCCTGTTTTTAACTTATCTCCAGGTTTTGAATCAGTAAAATGATTTTGCTTTTTAATTTAATCTAGTAACAAAGCATATCTGTGAATCAGAACAATCAGAACTCTAGTCAATGTACAGGTTGTTTGACATTAATCCCAGCCCCACTGAGGTTTTTAATAGGCCTGCTTCCTCCAGAATAAATACATGCCTGGTTTTTTCAATTATGCCTCCACTAGTGGTATGAATTGCTTCACATGAAGAAGTGGAGATAGATGTGCGTTGCCTTAGGATGGAGGACTTTAAAACTTTTAAACATGTTGTTTTTATTTGTCCTTTTCCCCTTCAGATACACCTCAAAAAGAAATAGCCAGATATCTCTCACAGTGACTTTGTGGTTATGAATGCTTCCAGTGGATGACCCTAACAGCGACAATTTTCACATCAGTGCCATGATCCTACCATGATGTCAAATTTATTTCAAAGGCATTTTCCCAATAGTTTTTGCACTGCATAAGCTGTATTGTACTTAAAACAAAACAAAACAAAACAAAAAAAACAACACCAGTAACAAATGTTGACACAAAAAATATGTTTGTTTGGACCTTTTGTTCCAACTTCACCCAATTATTTCTAGCCCTTTATTTATCTGTTATACTATTTGTTGTCTTAGTCAAATTAGATATTCAGGCTACCAGATCAGCTGTCTACCAGGTTTTGTGCTGTGNAACAATTTCATTTTGATCAGAGAACATTAAATTGAGGATTAGATTGAGGATTTTAAACTAAAGGTAACCACATTTACAATGAAGTCCTTGTTTGTATCATTTTCTCTTCTATTTTGGGGGAGGGGGTTTGAAATGTTATATGTATATAACCAGTAATTTTCAAATAAAACTTCTCAAATACTAGGATTTTGTTGTTGTTGTTAATGTACTGCAGACTGGTTCTCTGGGATGCAGACTCAGATAGACTTTAGTGTTGGGATGTGTATTAGAGGTGCTCTTAGACTCAGCATTTGTAGAATCAGGGAGGAACAGATTAGGGCAGAGGAAAACATCAAGCTGAATCACTGTCCAGATGACCTTAGCTGATTCCATGTGGTGTCTGGAGTGAAGATGGCCCTTCAGGGCTGTCCTGACATGTCCACTGGCCCAGCCTTTATGCCTCCACCTGGATGGGTCATTGCAGGCAGTCTGCCCCCAGAGGGGCTGGTAGTTTAAGGTTGCCCACTGGCAGCACTTCCAGAGCAGTTGAACAACGAATACTTCAAGGGAAGTCTGGACAGCATGTCTCCATGTCTCCCCATGCCGTGTATCACAGCTCCAGAGGTAGGTGATTAGAATCTACTGTGGTGGGAAACGCTTAGTGATTGATGTTTAAGTCAAAATGCTGACTGAGTGATTCTCTTCAATACCCTGTGGTCTAAAAAAAACAGCAGGAGACCCATATAGGGGAGATATCCTCATTCTCTAGGGTAAGTCCAGTTGTCATCTCTTCTAGGAAGTCATATGAAGATCAGTTGTCATCCTAGGTAGTTTGTACTTTTGTTATACCTTAACATATATCTTTTGTTTAAAAGAACTATAATTGATTTGGTGGCCTGTTATTGCTATCTTGTGATACTTAATTTTTAAACAAGGGACCCTGTTCTTTACATTTTGTACTGGAACCTTTAAATTTTGTAGCCTGTCCTGACTATGAGTTCTTAGGTGGTCTATTTTCTTAGTAAACCGTGAGCTTCTAAATAAAGACTTGAAGCTGTGCCCTATTCACTTTTTAACTACATGTTGCGGTACAGTATCTGTCACACTAGGGGTGCTCAATAAATGTTTGCTGAATGACTATTAACTAAGAACAATCCTTCCTTCTAAACTATGATTTTGAAATTTTAAGAGGTACCCTGGGATAACAGAAAGACCTGGTTTTGGAGTCAGTCATACAGATCTGCATGTTAGTTCTTTTTCTGTCACTTAATAGCAGTGTGTGTGTCCAAAGAATGTACTGTCCAAAGTGGAACACCTGAGAGTGAAAGGAAAGCAGTAACCAGCCAAGATGTCAGGTCAAGAAACTGGCACCATCCTTGGCAAAATGGGCTCTGGTCACCCTATAGCCATATAACTTCAACATGCTTGGGTAAGTGTCTCAACCTCTGAGTTTTAGCTTCTTCACCTGGAAAATGAATACAGTTCCTCTCCTTGAATCATTTCTTTGGTTGGGATAGTAGACAGACCAACAGCATCCAAAGACACAGAGTGGAGTCTTTGACTATAGTGATTGTTAGTCTCTACTGGAGGAGAGAAGGATATGAGTGGATGAAGGTAGGTTGGAGACCATGGAAGGTGTATTTGAGACAGTCCTCATTTGATGGCCTAAACCAAACTGTTCTTCCTTCATATGTAGTTAATGTAAGCACATAGGGAGGAGGACAAGCTCTGGAATCAGCCTTCCAGGGACAAATACTGGCTCCTGGACAGCATATTAAGAATCGGAGACATTACTTTGCCAACAAAAATTTATATAGTCAAATCTATGGTTTTTTCCAGTAGTCATGTATGGGTGAGAATGAGTGCTTAAGAATTTATGCTTTTGAACTGTGATGTTGATGAAGACTCTTGAGAGTCCCTTGTACTGCAAGGGACTCAAACCAGTCAATCCTAAAGGAAATCAACACTGAATATTCATTGGAAGGACTGATGTTGAAGCTGAAGCTCCAATACTTTGGCCACCTGATGCTAAGAGCTGGTTCATTGGAAAAGACTCTGATGCTGGGAAAGATTGAGGTCAGAAGAAGGGGATGACAGAGGACCAGATGGTTGGATGGTATCACCGACTCAATGGACATGAGTTTGAGCAAACTCTAGGAGATAGTGAAGGACAGGGGAAGCCTGGCATGCTGCAGTCCATGAGTCACAAAGAACTGGACATGACTGATAGACTGAACAATAACAGCATTGCGGTTTGGATTTGGATACAAGTTCTGCTACCTGTTAATCATGAGCCCTTAAGGTTGAAAAGCCCACTGTGCTTCAGTTTCTTTGTCTGAAAGTTGAGATAAGAACAGCACAATTCTTGGAGGGTTGTTGCAAAGGTTAAATACGACTGTGACACAATGTAGTTTGTCCATTAGTGCTGGTCCATGAACTATTTATAACTAGGTCTGCAATAAGTACAGGAAATTCAAGAAAGATAGACATGTACAGCCATCTGCTATAGCAGTGACACCCCCACACTCATGATGGTTGGGATCCTGAACAGGCCAGAGACCAGTGTGAGTACTGTACTTGAAAAGGAAGATATTAGCCAAGCACAGTGGGATTGTTGATTAATTTACAGTGGGTTGACTTTAGTGGTAAAGAATCTTCCTGCAATGCAGGAGACTAGGGTTCAATCCCTGAGTTGAGAAGTTCCTTTGAAGGAGGAAATGGCAACCCATTCCAATACTTTTGCCTGGAAAATTCCATGTACAGAGGAGCCTGGTGGTCTATAGTCCATGGGGTTGCAAAGAGTAGGACATGACTGAGCATGCATGCATCAGTAATGCTTCCTAAGATCCACTTGACTTCACACTGCAGGATGTCTGGCTCTTGGTGAGTGGTCACACCATTGTGCTTATCTGGATCATTAAGACCTTTTTTGTATGTTTCTTCTGTGTATTTTTGCCACCTCTTTTTATCCCTTCTGTTTGTTAGATTCTCTTGCAGCCAAAGATGGAAAACCTCTACACAGGCAGCAAAAACCAGACCTGGAGCTAACTGTGGTTCAGGTCATCAGCTTCTTCTTGCAAAATTCAGCTCAAATTGAAGAAAGTGGGGAAAACCACTAGGCCATTCAAATATGATTTAAATCAAATCCCTTATGATTATACAGTGGAGGTGATGAACAGATTCAAGGGCCTAGACAGAGCACCTGAAGAACTGTAGAGGGAGGTTCATAACACTGTACAGGAGATGGTGACCAAAACCATCGCCAAGAAAAAGAAATGCAATAAGGCAAAGTGGTTGTCTGAGGAGGACGTACCGTGATATTTATGTTTAAAATTAGACCATACGGGCTTCAAAATGCCCTACTATACATTAACATTATTGTTAATAGCATTAAAATTTAGAAATAATTAGGTTCTTATTTAAGTTCAGAGGGCTTTTTCCCCCCTCATGTCTGAAAACAATACTGAAAACAAAACAATATTTATACCCATTCTTGTTTTTGAATCAGCAGCATGGTCCTAATGTTGAAAAAGGTACCTGGAAACACAATAGGCCACTTTAAAACCCTTCAGAGATTTTTTAAAACACAATGTTTAAAAAAATAAAGAAATACACTCAATGTTTATGTGTAAGTTTTTAATTTTCCTTTAAAAACAGAAAGAATATGGATTAGTTGAGATTTTTATTTTTAAACCTGATAGTACAAGAACAATAAACTCATTTCGCCCCAAAACTAAAACAGCAATGTATGTTGGAAAGCTGGGGAAAATATATAATTTGTTGGAATTTACAACTAAAAAATAACATTAATAGAAGGAATATGATGCCCCAGCCCTATGAGACCATTTATACTACTCCAGGATCATCTAACCTGTCTTGGGGGTCAAATTGAGATTGTATGATTTTTTAAAGAAGAACCAGGATTAAGATTTAGATACATTAAGAATGGGTGGGCTGCAGTCCATGGGGTCACTAAGAGTCGGACACGACTGAGCGACTTCACTTTCACTTTTTCGCTTTCAT
>SJXY01001957.1:155219-185467 GCA_006410495.1 Tragelaphus scriptus | reverse complement strand
TTGATCCGAGCCATAAGTTCAACATTTTGTTTAGAACTTCCATCTTTCAGATCAATCCATGAGAGAAATCAAGTAGAAAAAATGTTTTAATATACAAGGAACACTGATACTCTCACAAATGTGTGCTGAGGTTATAGGACCCATAACAGGCTGATGACCTGCCCACAGGCATCAGACTTGGATGTATCAGGTACCCTTAATTGTTGGCCTCGCCAGGTGTGTTGAACCATTGTGGAAGGAACACTGTCCTGTTTGAATAATAACCTCTTTATAAATATTTAATATTGGTCTTACCTATATTTTAAAATCTATTTAAGAGGATACATTCTTGCATAGAATTTTATTTTAAAGAATTTCCTATTAAGGTCAAGAAACAGTCTGAAAATCTGTTTTCAGATTCACATTATTTCACTGAATTTTATTTAAACTCTAGGTGAGTTGAATTCACATTTAGCAGATGTCACAGTCAGCTGGGGAAGAGGCTTGTTACTATGCAGATTCCTGTTGTAATCTGCTCCCCCCTCTCCAGCCCCAACACCTCTGATTCAGTTGGTCCAGGTTGGACCTCCCTATTTTCCCCAGGTAATTCTGAACAGTCTGCCAGGCACTGAGAAACAATGCACAAGGCTCTCAATTGTCTCAAATGGGATTGTTAAGTTTTCTGATAGGGCTTTCTTCTGATAACAGAGATGGGAATTAGAAAGAAAATTCTAGTTCAGAAACAAACAGAGGGAAAAGGCATAATTCACGTACCATGTAACAATAAGAAATATAACTTAAAAAAAAAAAAAAAAACAACAGTGTTCTACCCATTGACACCATATATGAAATATAAGCCCCAAATCCAGTTAGAACCCTGTCAGCCTAGAATCAAAAGATCTAATTCCATGCCCTCAATTCACACAAATGGCCTCAGTGGCCTTATGAAAATCACATGACCTCCTCAAATCCAAACAGAAAGGGACGGCTGCAGGATACTCCCTCTCCCCACCCCCAGTAGTTTGGGCCTTCTGGGGCTGTGTGAATTGGCTGTATTTAAGCTTGTGGGAAGACAGAACATTGAGATTTGGAGTATTATTGCAATTATGATCTCATTTGTACTCTCAGATGGATGATGTTTTTAAACTGTTTTTTCTAGGTGAATTGCAGGTGATATGCCAAAGTCAGAAACTAGGAGTTGAGCTAAACTCATTTTTCATCATCTCTGAAGTCTAATGAGAGCTAAGTACATCTATCCCTTATAACATGTACAGAAGTAAAATACTGTAGCACAAAGGGTGGGGATGAGAGTGAGTAAAGGAAACATTTCCATTCAAACTAGATGGTGACAAGTTAAACATGTACATTGTAATGTCTAGAACAGCTATTGGACATTGGAAGGACTTGTTGGAGTCATTGGAAGGACTTATGCTGAAGTTGAAACTCCAGTATTTTGTTCATCTGAAGTGAACAGAAAACGAATTGGAAAAGTCCTTGATTCTGGGAAAGATTTAAGGCAGAAGGATAAGAGGGTATTGCTGCTGCTCCTAAGTCGCTTCAGTCGTGTCTGACTCTGTGCGATCCCATAGATGGCAGCCCACCAGGCTCCCCCAATTCCTGGGATTCTCCAGGCAAGAACACTGGAGTGGGTTGCCATTTCCTCCTCCAGTGCAGGAAAGTGAAAAGTTAAAGTGAAGTCGCTCAGTCGTGTCCGACCCTTAGCGACCCCATGGACTACAGCCCACCAGGCTCCTCCATCCATTGGATTTTCCAGGCAAGAATACTGGAGTGGGGTGCCATTGCCTTCTCCAAAGAGGGTATTAGAGGATGAGATTGCTGGATGACATCACCAATGCAATGGACATGAAACTTGGGCAAACTTTGGGAGACGGTTGCTGGGAGAAATATCAATAACCTCAGNTATTGATTTCAGACAAAGAATATTTCAACATAAGGAGAATTACTAGAGATGATTAGGGTTGTTTCTTAATTATAAAAGGTCAATTCCAAAGACCAAGTAAACCTACACTTGATAATATTTACTCTGTGGTTGATTCTCCTGGTTCCTTGGCAATCCATCCCAGGTACAATCTCATTTTTAAAATGAACCTAGTATGCAAGACAGCAAAAGAGACACAGATGTATAGAACAGTCTTTTGGACTCTGTGGGAGAGGGCAAGGGCGGGATGATAAGGGAGAATGGCATTGAAACATGTAAATTATCATATGTGAAACGAATCGCCAGTCCAAGTTCTGTGCATGATACAGGGTGCTTGGAGCTGGTGCACTGGGATGACTGAGAGGGATGGGATGGGGAGGGAGCTGGGAGAGGGTGTTCAGGATGATGAACACATGTACACCCATAGTGGATTCATGTCAATGTATGGCAAAACCCATACAATATTGTAAAGTAAAATAAATAAATAAATAAAACTTATGAACCTAGGATCATTCCTTCAAATAAACACTAGTTGGATAAAGTTTAGATCCCTTCTTTAGTTTATAATAGTTGTCACAACCCAAGAAGAAGTTGGTCTTTGGGTAAACCTGGTGAGAACTGTCAAGAGCAAGGTTTACAGCCTGCCCTGCACAGAGAACTTGCTTTTCAGAACAGAAAGGACATTCTGGTATTATGCTAATTTGGATATAGGAAGATAGGATAACAAATAATTCAGAATTACTTTGACATATTCTGGAAAGAGTCATATAAGCTGCCTATTAGAAATATAATGCAGGCTGATTTCCTAAAGTTGTCTTAACACTTTTCTAGGGAATTACAACATGTGAGCTCAAATGGAAGACCCAGCTGAGTAGGAAGAAAAGATCTTGTTTGTCCATAGAAGGACCCAGTAAATCTATGCTGAATGTTTTTAGAGGACAGAAAAAAGCAGGGTGAATTGCACAGTTTGAGTTTTGTGCAAATAAAATATTTCCATTAAATATTTACATATATAAATATAAAATATTTGCATAAAATTAAATATTAATATTCAGTTAGATTTTTTAATTAGTGTGCTTACTGCAAGGTAGGAATGGAGGAAAAAAGGGAATATTACTGGAAGAAAGATGGCAAATTGTGCAAAACCATCACCTTGCTGTGTGATTTCATAATAAGGTTTTAGTCTACTGTTAGTCGAGGAGGCTTGATTAGATGGCCTTAAAGACTCTATCCGAATTTCACATCCTGATTCTTTGTTCTTCACAACAGGCCAGAGTAGGTTTGGAAAAGAAACTGTTTTATTCAGAGATGTGCTCAGTTGCTTCAGTCATGTCCAACTCTTTGCGACCTCATGGACTGTAGCCCACCAGGCTCCTCTATCCATGAGACTCTCCAGGTAAGAATATTGGAGTAGCTTGGGTTGCCATTCCTTTCTCCAGGGCATCTTCCTCACCCAAGGATCAAACTTGTGTCTCCTGCATCTCCTGCATTGCAGGCATATTCTGTACCCACTGAGCCACCTGGGAAGCCCTTATTCAGAGGTAGGAACACGTAATACAATTCAGACTATACATTTGCAATCAGTATTTAACACAGATCAATTGTGCAAATAGATTCAATTTGCACACCTTGGGAATACTGCTCATAGTTTTGTGATAAACTATGGCTCAAATCAAATCCCTTATGATTATACAGTGTAAGTGACAAATAGATTCAAAGGATTAGATCTGATAGAGTGCAGGAAGAATTATGGACAGAGGTTCGTGACATTCTACAGGAATCAGTGATTAAGACCATCCCCCCAAAAAAGAAATGCAAAATGGCAAAATAGTTGTCTGAGGATGCCTTACAAATGGCTGAGAAAAGAAGAGAAACTAAAGGCAAAAGAGAAAAGAAAAGGTATGCCCGTTTGAATGCAGAGTTCCAAAGAACAGCAAGGAGAGATGAGAAAGTCTTCCTCCGTGATCAATGCAAAGAAATAGAGGAAAACAATAGAATGGGAAAGACTAGAGATCTCTTCAAGAAAATCAGAGATAACAAGGAAACATTTCATGCAAAGATGGGCTCAATAAAGGACATAAATTATATGGACCTAACAGAAGCAGAAGATATTAAGAAGAGGTGGCAAGAATACACAGAAGAACTACGTAAAAAAGATCTTCATGACCCAGATAACCACGATGGTGTGATCACTCACCTAGAGCCAGACATCCTGGAATGGGAAGTCAAGTGGGCCTTAGGAAGCATCACTTCAGTTCAGTCTCTCAGTCATGTCTGACTCTTTGAGACCCCATGAATCGTAGCGCACCAGGCCTCTCTGTCTATCACCAACTCCTGGAGTTCACCTAGACTCACATCCATCAAGTCAGTGATGCCATCCTGCCATCTCATCCTCTGTCGTCTCCTTCTCCTCCTGCCTCCAATCCCTTCCAGCATCAGAGTCTTCTCCAATGAGTCAACTCTTCACATGAGGTGGCCAAAGTACTGGAGTTTCAGCTTTAGCATCATTCTGTCCAAAGAAATCCCAGGGCTGATCTCCTTCAGTATGGACTGGTTGGATCTCCTTGCAGTCCAAGGGACTCTCAAGAGTCTTCTCCAACACCACAGTTCAAAAGCATCAATTCTTCGGCACTCAGCCTTCTTCACAGTCCAGCTCTCACATCCATACATGACCACAGGAAAGACCATAGCCTTGACTAGGCGAACCTTTGTTGGCAAAGTAATGTCTCTGCTTTTGAATATGCTATCTAGGTTGGTCATAACTTTCCTTCCAAGGAGTAAGCATCTTTTAATTTCATAGGACCAAAACTAGTGGAGGTGATGGAATTCCAGTTTAGCTATTTCAAATCCTGAAAGATGATATTGTGAAAGTGCTCCACTCCATATGCCGCAAACTTGGAAAAATCAGCAGTAGCCACAGAACTGAAAAAGGTCTGTTTTCATTCCAATCCCAAAGAAAGGCAATGCCAAAGAATGCTCAAACTACCGCACAACTGCACTCACTCATACACTAGTAATGCTCAAAATTCTCCAAGTGAGGATTCAAGACTACCTAAACTGTGAACTCCCAGATGTTCAAGCTGGATTTAGAAAAGGCAGAGGAACCAGAGATCAAAGTGCCAACATCTATTGGATCATCAAAAAAGCAAGAGTTTCAGAAAAACATCTACTTCTGTCTTATTGACTATCTACTTCTGTCTTATTGACTATCTACTTCTGTCTTTTTGACTATCTACTTCTGTCTTATTGACAACATCAAAGCCTTTGACTATGCAGATCACAAAAAACTGTGGAAAATTCTTAAAGATATGGGAATACCAGACTACCTGATCCGCCTCTTGAGAAATCTGTATGCAGGTCAGGAAGCAACAGTTAGAACTGGTCATGGAACAACAGACTGGTTCCAAATAGGAAAAGGAGTACGTCAAGGCTGTATATTGTCACCATGTTTATTTAACTTCTATGCAGAGTACATCATGAGAAATGCNGAGTGCCGAAGAATTGATGCTTTTGAACTGTGGTGTTGGAGAAGACTCTTGAGAGTCCCTTGGACTGCAAGGAGATCCAACCCGTCCATACTGAAGGAGATCAGCCCTGGGATTTCTTTGGAAGGAATGATACTAAAGCTGAAACTCCAGTATTTTGGCCACCTCATGTGAAGAGTTGACTCATTGGAGAAGACTCTGATGCTGGAAGGGATTGGGGGCAGGAGGAGAAGGGGACGACAGAGGATGAGATGGCTGGATGGCATCACTGACTCGATGGATGTGAGTCTGAGTGACCTCCGGGAGTTGGTGATGGACAGGGAGGCCTGGCGTGCTGCAGTTCATGGGGTTGCAAAGAGTCGGACACGACTGAGTGACTGCTCTCTCTCTCTCTGGAACAACAGAATGGTTCCAAATCAGGAAAGGGGCACGTCAAGGCTGTATATTGTCACCCTTCTTATTTAACTTATATGCAGAGTACATCATAAGACATGCTGGGCTGGATGAAGCACAAGCTGGAATCAAGATTGCTAGGAGAAATATCAGTAACCTTAGATACGCAGATGACACCACCCTTATGGCAGAAATCAAAGAGAAACTAAAAAGCCTCTTAATGAAGGTGAAAGAGGAGAGTGAAAAAACTGGCTTAGAACTCAGCACTCAAAAACGAAGATCATAGCATCTGGCCCCATTACTTCATGGCATATAGGTGGGGAAACAATGGAAACAGTGAGAGACTTTATATTGGGGGGCTCCAAAATCACTGCATATGGTGACTGCAGCCATAAATTTAAAAGACACTTGCTCCTTGGAAGAAAAGCTATGGCCAACCTAGATAGAATATTAAAAAACACATTACTTTGCTGACAAAGGTTTGTCTAGTCAAAGCTATGGTTTTTCTAGTAGTCATGTATGGATGTGAGAGTTGGACTATAAAGAAAGCTGAGCACCAAAGAATTGATGCTTTTTAACTGTGGTGTTGAAGAAGACTCTTGAGAGTCCCTTGGACTGCAAGGAGATAATCCAACCAGTCAATCCTAAAGGAAATTAGTCCTGAATATTCATTGGAAGGACTGATGCTGAACCTGAAACTTCAATACTTTGGCCACCTGATGTGAAGAACTGACCTATTGGAAAAGACGCTGATGCTGGGAAAGACTGAAAGCAGGAGAAGGGGACAACAGAGGATAAGATGGTTGGATGGTACTTTCCAGTAAATAGACATGAGTTTGAGCAAGCTCCGGAAATTGGTGATGGACAGGGAGGCCTGGTGTGCAGCAGTCCATGGGGTCGCAAAGAGTCCGATGTAACTGGTGACTGAAGTATCAGATCAGATCAGATCAGTTGCTCAGTCGTGTCTGACTCTTTGCGACCCCATGAACTGCAGCACGCCAGGCCTCCCTGTCCATCACCAGCTCCCGGAGGTCACTCAGACTCACATCCATCAAGTCAGTGATGCCATCCAGCCATCTCATCCTCTGTCGTCCCCTTCTCCTCCTGCCCTCAATCCCTCCCAGCATCAGAGTCTTCTCCAATGAGTCAACTCTTCGCATGAGGTGGCCAAAATACTGGAGTTTCAGCTTGAGCATCATTCCTTCCAAAGAAATCCCAGGGCTGATCTCCTTCAGAATGAACTGGTTGGATCTCCTTGCAGTCCAAGGGACTCTCAAGAGACTTCTCCAACACCAAAGTTCAAAAGCATCAATTCTTCGGCACTCAGCCTTCTTCACAGTCCAGCTCTCACATCCATACACAGGAAAAACCACAGGAAAAACCATAGCCTTGACTAGGCGAAACTTTGTCAGCAAAGTAACGTCTCTGCTTTTGAATATGTGATCTAGGTTGATCATAACTTTCCTACCAAGGAGTAAGCATCTTTTAATTTCATGGCTGCAGTCACCATCTGCAGTGATTTTGGAGCCCAGAAAAATAAAGTCTGACACTGTTTCCCCATCTATTTCCCATGAAGTGATGGGACCAGATGCCATGATCTTCGTTTTCTGAATGCTGAGCTTTAAGCCAACCTTTTCACTCTCCTCTTTCACTTTCACCAAGAGGCTTTTTAGCCCCTCTTCACTTTCTGCCATAAGGGTGGTGACTGAAGTAAGGCTGGGCTTTTATGAAATCTCCAGGGACAGCTGTGCTATGCTGTAAACTACCACGAGGGGGCAGCAGACTCCAGGCGTCCAGGTGAGCATCGTGGAAAGGCCATGGAATGAGAGGCCAGGAAGGCAGCAGGACAAGCAAAAAGGTCACAGGCCCCGACCTTATCCACCACATCTAGACTTTATACCCAGAAACGCACACTTCTGCTCCTGCAAAATCACTCTGTTTCCTCGACCAGGTACAATCCTTTATATCTTAAATATGGCAAATGTCAGTGGTTTGCAAACTTGGCTATAAATTCAGATCACCAGGAGAGCTCTGTCAAACACCAGTGTTGAATCCTCATCTCATTTAAGTCAGAATCTCAGAGGAAAGGAGGCAGGAGTCAACACTTTTTAAAACCCCGCAGGTGATTCCACCCTGCAGCCAACTGAGAACCTCTGTTGGAAACAAAAGATCTCATTTCTTCCCAAATGGCAGCTGCTTTCATTGCTGCTGCTGCTGCTGCTAAGTCGCTTCAGTCGTGTCCGACTCTGTGCGACCCCACAGACAGAAGCCCACCAGGCTCCCTTGTCCCTGGGATTCTCCAGGCAAGAATACTGGAGTGGGTTGCCATTTCCTTCTCCAACGTATGAAAGTGGAAAGCGAAAGTGAAGTCACTCAGTCGTGTCCGACTCTTAGCGACCCCATGGACTGGAGCCTACCAGGCTCCTCCGTCCATGGGATTTTCCAGGCAAAAGTACTGGGGTGGGGTGCCACTGCTAGAAAGTGTGAAAAAGTGTAAGTCACTCAGTCATGTCTGAGTCTTTGCAGATCCATGGACTACAGCCCACCAGAATACCATGGAATTCTCCAGGCAAGAATACTGGAGAATTCCTTCTCCAGGGAATCTTCCTGACCCAGGATCAACGCAAGTCTCCTGCATTGGCAGATGGGCTATTTACCGTTGAGCCACCTGGGAAGTCCCTCTCCAAGGTGTGGCTCATGCCAATAGAATGTGCTTTAGAGTACATCAGATCAGATCAGATCAGATAAGTTGCTCAGTCGTGTCCAACTCTTTGCGACCCCATGAACCGCAGCACGCCAGGCCTCCCTGTCCATCACCAACTCCCGGAGGTCACTCGGACTCACATCCATCGAGTCAGTGATGCCGTCCAGCCATCTCATCCTCTGTCGTCCCTTTCTACTCCTGCCCCCAATCCCTCCCAGCATCAGAGTCTTCTCCAATGAGTCAACTCTTCGCATGAGGTGGCCAAAATACTGGAGTTTCAGCTTTAGCAGCATTCCTTCCAAAGAAATCCCAGGGCTGATCTCCTTCAGAATGTACTGGTTGGATCTCCCTCAAAAGTCCTCCACGGGGCTGCTATATGTGATTCCTATCAGCTGGGCTGGTGGAAGAGGCAGGGTTCTCAAAGAACAGGCGCAGCTGTGCTGCCCGTGGCTCCAGACCGCAGTGCCGGGAGCAGCGTCTCTGCACACGGCCCCTGACCGCCATCTTGAATCACAGTGCTGGGTGCATCGACTTTACACACAGCCATTAGAACTGAGGTGTTGGCAGAGCTATTTCGCACCAGGGAGTCTTATCTGAAGGGCCGGGTGAGAGGCCTCTGCAGAGGCACCCTGTGAGCAAGTGAAACTCGACTCAGCACAAAGGGAGAGATAAAAGGTAACACTCTATTTTATTATCTAGATTCTACTTTTACTCCCAGGGAATTGTTGATGGGCTTTGTTGGTGACTGTTCCATCAGAGCCCAGCTTCACGGAATATTAAGGATGCCATCTTACCTTTAAAGACTGTTTCCTTTGTTACCTATGGAGATAATCTTGATGAAGAGAAAGAGACCGATTTCTCCTCTCTGCCTTAAGGTCCAAAAAGGGAGGCCATTGATGTAATAAATTTTGTTTGATTTATTGTTTTTTTGCCCATAAGGTTAACTTGCTCGTGGCTGGGACTTGATGGTGCTCTGAAGTAAGTGGGAGTCCTTGGTACCCTTCATTTGAAGAAGACAACTGTGTATTAGTTAAATGGGAAAGGGAAGGATGTAGGCATCAGGGTGCACAGGAAACCATGTCTAGACTCCCAGGTGACAGGCTAAGGCTGCCTCGTTGCTATGGAAACAGTGTGTATATGTTTGTGATATGGGAAGGAAGGGGGAATAATCGTTAAAAAAAAAATTAGGAGGGGGACACAGATTTTGAGAAAAATAGGATCCCACAAAAACTGGCTCAAACTAGCTACAATCAAGATGGTTTTGAGCATGGTCTGGTCTCTGACCTCTGACTCATAACACCTTCATTAAAACACTAAAAATCAGTCCCCTCGTGCCATGAAAGGTGCTGTGATAGTTACAAGGCTGACTATATATGGGCAAAAAAGTGATACCAAAGGTGGCAGGGTAGGGGAAGTCCCAACTGTTCCCCACTCAAAAACCAATAAAGAGACCAGGTTGGTGGAAAGAAACATTTACTTTATTTTGGATACCAGTATGGAGGCAGGTGAGGGTGGATACCTCTCCAAAGGCTGATTCCCTCAACTCTTGACAATCAGCACACAAGAGCTTTTAATAGAGGGAGAGAGCTATATGTTGAAACAACAGAGCCAGCTCTTACAGTCATCTTGAAATTAGTCACCAGTGGTCTGACAAGCTTCATCTTGATTGTTTTAAGTACAGTTAATCTTAAGTTCCAGGGTTGGTTTCCATTTCTCAAGGTCAGTTCTCAAGAATTGTTGCAGTTTATGTCATGACTACAGTCTGGTCATTATGTACTTCTTTTACCTAGTGGGGTTTTGAGTACCTATAACACAGCTCAGAGGCTATGGCTCAGAATATTATCTATAACCCTTGAGAAGGAATTGAGAGGTCCTTGACTATGCTTAATGACTACATTATTATTATTTGGTCTCATTTGACTTTTCCTTTGTTTCTACATGTTCTCACTTCTCTAATTAAACTTTTATTCTTTGGCTAAAGTTTTTCCACAGACATAAGACAGGCAGAGGACATGGGGGGCTAGGACCATAGGGTCTTGCTCCATTTCAAAAGTGTTAGATGGTTCAATTCTTGAAAATCCCCATCTCTTCCCTGGAATAGCAAGAATATTCCTCCCACTCATTATCATATGAAATTATCAATCCCATAGCAACTCACAACCTCATACTCTGGGGCCTCTTGCCTTTTGAGAGGGTCCACATTCTTAGTATGGAGTGTGTGTCTACCTGAATAAGTCCATTTTCTCTCTACTTCAGCTCACTCTTCAATTCTTCCCTGCATAAACCCAAGGACCCTCACTTAGAAGCTGTTTGCTGGTACTCCCACGTCTCCCAGGATGACATATTTCCTTCCCCCGCACTACTTGTAACAGAGGATGAGAATAGGGATTATAGATCTAACCTGATTACAAAGCATTTGATCTAGGTTTAAGAAAAGTTCTTATTTATCTTCCTAGTGCTGTCTCTGGGGCTTCCCTGGTGGCTCAGAGGTTAAAGCATCTGCCTGCAATGCAGGAGACCTGGGTTTGATCCCTAGGTCGGGAAGATCCCCTGGAGAAGGAAATGGCAACCCATTCCAGTATTCTTGCCTGGAGAATCCCATCGATGGAGGAACTTGGTGGGCTACAGTCCATGGGGTCACAAAGAGTCTGAACTTGAGCAAAGTCTAGCTTCTGCTTTTCCTTGGCAAATGTCTTTAACATGTATTTTGTTTTTAAAGTCAGCCTTGCTAAGGAAGGATGTAACTGGGTTCTCATCTCTCCCCAGCTGGATGGCACACACTTCATCTCCCTCTATGGCATTCTCTCATCCTGGCTAACAGACTCTGTAAGCCTGCTGCCTCCCTCTTTCTGAATTTTCCAGACCCTAAGTGGGAAATTAGGGTTTTCTATTTTACTTGTAATACAAGATGATGGCATGGGAGTCTCCTCTACAAAGTTGCCAACTCACCTGGCTTCTAGCAGGAGGTAAGGCTCCAGCCGTACTTGGGGGGTTCTGTCATATCCTGTATCCCTCCTACTTTGTCCTTGCCTGGGAGGTTGAGGATGGTGACCATGGGGGACACGGCTCTCTAGCTCTCTGCCTCTTGTTCCCTGATCTTTGCTCTGCTGTGACTTGGGTTTTAATCTCTCTTCACTGGAGAAAAACTTGGTTAGCTAAGTTTTCTTGCAAGCTGTGCTCTTTATGCCAGCACCAGTGGCCTTTAAGCTATAACCTCAAGAATTCTGTTTCATTCCTTTATCATGAACATTCAGACCATAGCAAGGGCAATTAATTTAATATTCAGGTAAAATGCCTTGAAGAGTTGACTCATTGGAGAAGACTCTGATGCTGGGAGTGATTGGGGCAGGAGGAGATGGGGACGACAGAGGATGAGATGGCTGGATGGCATCACTGACTGGATGGATGTGAGTCTGAGTGACCTCCGGGAGTTGGTGATGGACAGGGAGGCCTGGCGTGCTGCGGTTCATGGAGTTGCAAAGAATCAGACATGACTGAGCGACTGATCTGATCTGATAATAACCTCTACTTATTGAACATCCCTTCTGCATCAAAAATTGCAACAAGAGCTTTCACATAAACAATAACTCCATGAAATAGACATTACTTTTTAATTTCTTATTATTTGGCTTTGTGTTGGGTCTTAGCTGTGGCACTCAGGATCTACACTGTGTTAAGTGAGAGCATGGACTCTCTTATATGGAGTGGTCAGACTCAATAGTTGTGGTGCTTGGACTTAGTCGCTCCACTGTCATGTGGGATCTTAGTTTCTCAAACAGGGATCCAACTCGAGTCCCCTGCCTTGCAAGGTGAATTCTTAACCACTGGACTGCCAGGGAAGTCCCAGATATTTCTTTTTGGTACCCATTTTACAGATGAGAAACTGAGTTCAGAAAACACAAGTGTTAGTTCAACCAGAGGTGGAAGAGTTGCCCTGTTTGGAGGTGGCCTTCCTTATTTATCTGACACAGCTTCTGGAAACCTAAGAGTTTCCAGTTTTTGGAGGCATCAGGTAGAAAGAAAAGACCAATATTTTAATTCTACTTACAAAGGTGTAATTTTCCAAATTGTTGTAAGTCATAAATTAGCTTGAGGGAAAGGGTTTCCTTAAATTAGCTTGAGGGAAAGAGTTTCCTTATATCTGGAATACACAAACTTAAGCTAGTAATATTTTAGACAAAAAAAAATTATAACCATACTCACCAGTTCACTCAGCAACTGGTCCTTTTTGTTAATGATTTTTATTTTTTTATTATTTTATTTTAATTGAAGGCTAATTACTTTACAATATTGTGATGTTTTTTGCCATACATTAATATGAATCAGCCATGGGTGTACATGTGTTCCCCCATCCCCAACCCCCGTCCCATTCCCCTTTCCATCCCATGCCTTTGGTCATCCCAGTGGACCAGTTTTGAGTCCCCTGTTTCATGCATCGAACTTGGACTGGTCATCTATTTCACATATGGTAATATACATGTTTCAATGCTATTCTCTCAAATCATGCCACCCTTGGCTGCTCCCACAGAGTCCAAAAGTCTGTTCTTTATTGCTGCATCTCTTTATTTTATGAAGACATCAAGTTTTCCATTAGGACTATAGTTTCTTACAAAGTTTAGTTCATGACTTGAAACTTATCAGAAACCTATACTTGTCAAAAGTCCTTCCTATGAATCTTCTTAAAGATAAAACACTTTTACAAACACATCTGAGTACAGCAACTATAAATGGCAAAAAAAGTTTCTGCATACATGTGCATGCTGCACAGGTTAATAAACTGTTTTTCTCTTGTTCATCTGTCTTACATCACTTGAATTTCCAAGGCCCCAGCCAGAGAGCCTAGAAGGGTAAAAGAAAAAGGAATTTTCTCCTCCCTCACCTGGTGCTGGTTGTTGTTCAGTCACTAAGTTGCATCCTATTCTTTGTCACTCCATGGACTACAGCTCTCCAGACTTCCCTGTCCTTCACTAAAGTTTACTCAGACTCATATCCATTGAGTTTGTGATGCCATCCAACCATCTCATCCTCTGTTGCCCCCTTCTCCTCTGGCCCTCAGTCAGCCAAAGTATGGAAGCTTCAGCTTTAGCATCAGTCCTTCCAATGAATCTGAATATACCCTTCCCTGATGGCTAAGATGGTAAAGTGTCCACCTGCAGTGCAAGAGACTCAGGTTCCATACCTGGGTTGGGAGGATCTCCTGAAGAAGGAAATGGCAAACCACTCTAGTATTCTTGCCTCAAGAATCCCATAGACAGAGGAGCCTGGTGGGTTACAGTCCACGGGGTAGCAAAGAATTGGACACAACTGAGCAACTAACAATTTCACATTTGATATGTTAAAATATATATAACACAAACTGAACCATTTTAACCATTTTTAAATATCCTCTTCTGTGGCATTAATTATATTCATGTACAACCATCACCACTGTCCATCTCCAGAACTTTTTCATCCCCCACCTGAACTCTGTATCCATTAGATACCCCACCCTCCCCCAACCCCCAGCAAACACCATTCTACTTTGTGTCTCTACAAATCTGACTACTCTAGGCACCTCATATCGGAGAAGGCAATGGCAACCACTCTAGTACTCTTGCCTGGCAAATCCCATGGACAGAGGAGCCTGGTAGGCTGTAGTCTATGGGGTTGCTAGGAGTCAGACATGACTGAACAACTTCACTTTCACTTTTTACTTTCATGCATTGGAAAAGGAAATGGCAACCCACTCCAGTATTATTGCCTGCAGAATCTAAGGATGGGGGAGCCTGGTGGGCTGCCGTCTATGGGGTCGCACAGAGTTGGACATGACTGAAGCGACTTAGCAGCAGCAGGCACCTCATATAACTGGAATCACAGTATTTGTGTTTTAGTTACTCAGTAGTTCTGGACACCAAGTGTGTACTAACCAATACTAACCAATCCTCCCACTCTCCAGACATAACTGTGTCCTACAATTATCTGCCTGGAGTTAGTGTTAGACCTTGTCTTCAGTTAAGGACTCAGTCCCACAAAACTACCCCTTCTTCTCAACTTTAGAAATCAGTCATGAGTCCAGGTTGTTATCTGTTATTCTCATGGATTGGTCATAAACCAGGGTTCCCATAACCTCCTCTTCGGGTTTGGTAATTTTCTGGGGTGACTAACAACTCAGGAAAACAGATTACTCAGCTAGATTACTGGCTTATGATAAAAGGATTCAACTCAGGAACAGCCAGATGGAAGATATGTGGAGAGCAATGTAGAGGGGAGTGGCAAGGGCTTCCATGCCCTCTCCAGGACAGTCACCCTCCCAGCACCTGCACATGTTCACTAGCCAGAAAGTTCTATGTATCCCATCCTACTGGTTTTTTATTGAGACTTCATAGAAGCATAGTTAGGCAAGGTTGATTAAAGTATTGGTCATTGGTGGTTGAACCGTTTCCAGTCCCTCTCCTCCTGGACGTAGAGGGTGGGATTGAAGGTTCCATCCTTTTAATCAGGCATTTGGTTTCACTGATAAGCAGGCATTCAAAAACTCAGGTGTGGCTGAAAGGGGTTTGTTATAACTTCTGTTATAACTAACAAAATACACCTCATCACTCTTAGTCCTCCTAAAGGTTTCAGGAGCTTAACAGGCTCCACCTTCCGAAGGTACCAGATAGAGTTACATTCCTATAGGGTGAGGGTGTTGTGGGTTTTAATTAAGGAAATAATTTACTTAGCCTAAGGTTTAACATGATTAATATCAAAGGTTAATACTTATTTCTTCTATATATTCATTAATGTGTGTAAGGGCAGGAGATGCGGAGACTTAGCAGCAAACATTGGCTCAACAAATGAAAAACCCTTCACCAATAAAATTTATAATCAGCCCACTATACTTACACCAATAGTTTTCTAACTTCTCTAAAGAACCTGTTTTTAGAAGATTTAAAGCATCTCATGCCTCTCACAGTTGGGAGGCTGTGAGCAATCACATGTGGCTGGACAAGCCTGACAGACAGGCTAGAAAACTTTCAGAGGAGTTTGTAGGTTAAAACACTCTTGTCACGCCCAGGAATTTGTATTAACTGGAGCTCTAAGTTAACTCTTTTTTCAGAGAGAGGTAGTGCAGACAGCCCCCCCTAAAGTCAGAGGTGTAGGTGAGAGCACAAAATAGTAAAGTAGGCAGGCTCTGGTTATGGGGGTAGATGCTTGAGGATTTCTGGGGGGACTCTTGAGGCTTGACCCCACCTTTGCGTATGTCGAGCCTCCTTCCTCATGACCTTTGCCATGGGCGGAGGTCCTCTCACCGGCTCCTGGCACAACATCATAGTCTTCAAGGTTCATCCATGCTGCAACATGTGTCAGAATTTCCTTCCTTTTTAATGCTGAGTGATATTTCATTGTACGTTTATATCACACTTTGTTTATTTGTTCCAGAAATAACACTTGAGTGTATTTATTTTCTTCATATATTTTCAGATGGTTTTCATATATGGAAAAAAAGTCTAAAGTTGCTTATTTTCCACTTGTACTGATATGCACTTATTAGCTCATTTACATTTATTTGTTTATTTGAGGGGTAAACAAACCAAACTTTGACTTCTTGCTTATGTACTTTTCTCTGTGCATCAGTTCACTGCTGAGTAACTGTCCTTCATGCCAGAAGAAGAATGTGCTGTGGTATTTCCTCTTTCTCTTCTCTTATCAAAACAGGATTTCTCTAGGGCCAGCCTAGCAGTAGAATAGACCCTAGGGAGCCTGAGGCTGTCATCTAAGTAGCCTGACTAGCTTTGTCTCTGTCATCTATGCTCATCTCCACTGACCAGTATTGGCAACTAGCCCTGTTTATCTCAGGCAGTGGAGGAAATACAGTCCCCTCTTTGGTCCAGAGAGATGGAGAAACTTTTTGAGTTACATGAGATATTTTCAGAAGTTGCAGTGCCCTCCTCTTTGTGATGGGGTGTGGATATCCTTGTCATTCACCAGACCTATGTTTCTTAAGACCTCCTGTGGGCAGGCTTTTGAATAGGCACTTGAGTCCCAGGGAGTGGTCCATGGTGTCTTTAGAATCTGGGCCACCAGAGAAGCCAAAATCAGGACAGATACAGCAATTATAACTCTTAGTTCATTTCTTAAAAGCTGAAAATGAAACTAACAGGATTCTTTCTTCCTTTCCTCATAAAGATTAGTTTACATTTTACCTGTAAACAAAGTGGTGAGTGACTGACATATAGTAGATAGTCAGCAAGTATATCTGGTAGATGGGTAAGTAAGAGCTCTTCTCATGTAAAATGTGACTAAAGAATCTAATTCTTAAAAATAAATTTATTCTACAGCATGTTATTACGTAATCTGTGCTATTTTTGTTTTTTAAGCTCAGATATACTTTAGGATTGTGTTTTCTTGGCCTTGGCAATTTTTAAAAAGTCCCTGTATCTGCTGTGCAGGTTGATTTCCCCACCATTATGATCATACTGTCTGTGGTCCCAGTCTGGAGACCATAGCGTTTCAATTGTTCTACCGGACACGACTCTGACCCCATGTCCATTTGCTCTGTGGCAACCATTTGCCCCAGCAAAGTATCCTCATACACATCTAGCTTCCTGGTTCTAAATTACATCAAGCACATCGGAAATGTTGATGCAAAAGTGTTGGCTTTCACTATTATTCAGCAAAGTTCTGGTAGTCCTAGCTACAGAAATCAGAGAAGAAAAAGAAATAAAAGGAACCCAGATCAGAAAAGAAGAAGTAAAGCTTTCAATGTTTGCAGATGACATGATACTGTACATAAAGGGAAAAAAAATAGTATCAGAAAATTACTAGAGCTAATCAGTGAATTTAGCAAAATTTCAGGATACAAAATCAATACATGGAATCACTTGCATTTCTATACACTAACAATGAAAATCAGAAAGAGAAATTAAGGAATCCATCGCATTCACCATTGCAACAAAAAGAATTAAATATCTCAGAATAAACTTACCTAAGGAGACAAAAGAATTGTACACAGAAAATTATAAGACACTGATGAAAGAAATCAAAGATGACATAAAAAGATGGAGAGATATTCCATGTTCCTGGGTAGGAAGAATCAGTATTGTATAAATGACTGTACTACCAAATGCAATCTACAGATTCAACATGATCCCTATCAAATTACCAATCGCATTTTCCACAGAACTAGAACAAAAATTTTCACTATTCATATTGAAACAGAAAAGACAACAAATAACCAAAGCAACCCTGAGAAAGAAGAATGGAGCTGAAGAAATCAACCTCCCTGACTTCAGATTATACTACAAAGTTACAGTCATCAAGACAGTATGGTACTGGCACAAAAACAGAAATATAGACCAATGGAACAAGATAGAAAGTCCAGAAATAAACCCATACACCTATAGATACCTTATTTTTGACAAAGGAAGCAAGAATATACAGTGGGGCAACGACAGCCTCTTCTATAAATGGTGTTGGGAAAACTGGACAGCTACGTGTAAAAGAATGAAATTATAACACTTCCTAAGGCCATACACAAAGATCAACTCAAACTGAATTAAAGACTTAAATGTAAGACCAGAAACTATAAAACTTTTAGAGGAAAACATAGGCAGAACACTCAATGGCATAAGTCAAAGCAAGATCCTCTATGACCACCTCCTAGAGTAATGGAAATAAAAACAAAAGTAAGCATGTGGGACCTGTTTAAACTTAAAAGCTTTTGCACAGCAAAGGAAACTATAAGAAGGTGAAAAGACAATCCTCAGAATGGGAGAAAGCAATAGCAAATGAAACAACTGACAAAGGATTAATTTCCAAAATATACAAGCAGCTCATACAACTCAATGCTAGAAAAACAAGCAACCCAATTAAAAAGTGGAAAAAGACCTAAACAGACATTTCTCCAAAGAAGACATACAGATGGCTAACAAACACACTAAAAGATGCTCAACATCGCTCATTATTAGAGAAATGCAAATCAAAATGACAATGAGATATCATCTCACACCGGTCAGAATGGGCATCATAAAAAAGTCTAAAAACAGTAAATGCTGGGAAAGGTGTGGAGAAAATGAAACACTCTTGCACTTTTTGTGGGAATGTAAATTTATACTGTCCCTATGGAAGATGGTATGGAAAGTCCTTAAAAACTAGGAATACAACCACCATGTGACCCAGCAATCCCATTCCTAGGCATATACCCTGAGGAAACCAGGGTTGAAAAAGACACATGTATCCCATTGTTCATTTCAGCACTATTTACAATAGCTAGAACATGGAAGTACCCTAGATGTCCATCAATAGATGAATGAATAAAGAAGCTGTGGTACATATACACAATGGAATATTACTCAGCCATAAAAAGGAATGCATTTGAGTCAGTTCTGATGAGGTTAATTAACCTAGAACTTATTATAGAGAGTGAAGTGAGTCAGAAAGAGAGGACAAATATTGTATTCTAATGCACATATACGGAATCTAGAAAAATGGTACTGAAGAATTTATTTACAGGGCAGAAATGGAGGAATAGACATAGAGAACAGACTTACAGATTTGGGGAGAGGGGAGGAGAGAGTGAGATATATGGAAAGAGTAACATGGAAACTTACATTACCACATGTAAAATAGATATCCAAAGGGAATTTGCTGTATGGCTTAGAAAACTCAAGCAGGGGGCTCTGTATCAACCTAGAGGGGTGGGATGGGGTGGGAGATGGGAGGGAGGATCAAAAGGGAGGGGCATATGTATCCCTGTGGCTGATTCATGTTGAGGTTTGACAGAAACCAATAAAGTTATCTAAAGCAATTATCCTTCTATATAAAAAAATTTTTTTAAATGTTGGCTTTCTATTGGTGACAATAAAGCAATATCTAAAGGTGGAGATAGAGGTGACCTTATCCCCCTTTCCACACACCCCACAGTCTTCCCACTGTCAACATCCCCCAACAGAGTGACACATTTTCTACAACTGATGAACCCACATTGACACATCACCCAAAGTCTGTAGTTTACAGTAGGGTTCACTCTTGGTGTTGTGTGTTTTATGGGTTTGGACAAAAGTATAATGACATTTTCATCATCCCCTGGTATCCTGTAGAATATTTTTTATTGTCCTAAAAATCCTCTCTGCTCCCTCTATTCATCCCTTAACTCACACCTTTATTCTCGGGCAAGCCTCTTTTCACTATCTTCATAGTTTTGCCTTTTGGAGAATGTCATATACTTAGGATTACATAGTACTCAGCCTTTTCAGATTGACTACTTTCACTTAATAATGAGCATTTAAGTATTCTCCATGTCATCTCATGGCTCAGTATCTCATCTTTTTTTTTTTTTAATGCTGAATAATATTCCATTGTCTGTTTGGACCAGTTTGTCTATTCACCTACTGAAGGACATCTTGGTAGCTTCCAAATTTTGGCAATTATGAATAAACTTGCTGTAGGTAATTCATACATTTAAAAAATATTTTCTTTCATTTAGGGAATATAGGGAATTCCATGGTCCAGGGGTTAGGATTCCATGCTTCCACTGATGAGGGGCCTGGGTTCCACCCCTAGTTGGGTAACTCAGATCCCACAAGCTGCACATGATGCAGCCAAAACACCAACAAACAAACATATAATCGACCAGCTTACATTCAATATGCATCCACCTCATTTGGTCTACTTCATGTTCTATCTTCATGTTAATTGCATTATTGTTAGTGTTAGCATATTAATTTTTTTCCATTTTTCATGTATTTGTTTTAAAGAAGGAAAATGTAATAAAGCACCTAAATGGATCTACAAAGAAGTACCATTACGATACAGAGATGGTTGTTTTTCGGAAACTGAACACGTTGACTAACAGGCAGAGAAGGATGGCAATGCTTGATAGTCCATTGCTGGATGAAAGTTTAAATTTGAAATAAGAAAAGTGCTTTGAAGGTAACAGAGTAGATGTGGTGATCCTATAGGACACACAGATGTGTGCTAGAAATAATGTGCCTAGCTGTTTTGAATAACAATTAAAAATAAATTGCCTGACTGCTTAAAAATGACAAATTACACATACAAACTAGTTGATAAAAGGAGTGGAAACTTGGTTTGGAATTTTGTCCTTAATATAGCCAGCGCAGCATTTCTTACAAGGATATAAGAAAGCTATACTTCATGGTTTGAGTCTGAAGTTTGCATGGATACATAACACGGGCTTAAATGTATCCTTACAGACCAGTCATTTGAAGAGATGGCATCTCAGGCTTTCTAACCAAAACTACCAGCTTTGGGCCAAAGGCCAGCTGCCCTTTCTCACCTCTTTATCTAGAGCTACCACCCTATTTTGGGTCCACAGAAATAGAAAGTGAACCACAACTTTGAAATTTTGTACTAACCTTGTTAAATGGCAAAAAGGGACAAGTGCAGTTAATATTAGATATTTTTAAAGCAATGTGTCAAAAATAATATTATTTCAACTGTAATCAAGGTAAAAATTGTTATTGAGCCAAAAATTGTTTTATACTGTCTTTGATATCCATTATGCACTTTATACTTACAATGTATCTCAGTTTGGACCAGATGCATATCAAATCCTCAGAATCCTCTTGTGGACAGTGCTACTATATTGGATAACCCAGGGTTTACAGTATTATTAGTTATAATTTTTATGGGTACAATGGAGAGAACATATTTCTCAGTGATTAGAAGGACAGTTCTTAGTTTGGATTCCCCAGTAGCAGACCCTGAGACAAGGGTGAATGGAAGTAACTTATTTTGGAAGTGAACTCAGGAAACACTTGTAGGGAGTAGAGAAGTGAGACAGAGAAGGGAAGGAAGCCAATAAGCAGTGTGTTAGCAAGTTTATTACTCAGGCAACTGGACTCCTTCCTGCGAGGTCACCCTGGGAGACAGAATTGTTGCAACTGATAGGCAAGGGCACTGGGGCATTTGTCCACCCACTCTGCATCCATCATTGGTTGAGTGTTGACTCCAGGGGTTTTGACTTGACTTGAATATGGCCCCAGTGTGTTTTTCCACAGGCAGAAAAAAGGCCCTTCAGCAGAGAGTTGCAGATAAGCAATGAGCTGCCTTAATTTTGGAGGAATGTCGGAGGGTATGAGCTGGGAAGTAACAGCTTCTGCTCCAGTAGGTCACACCTCAGGAACCCCAGAGACTTGATGTCACCAAGACTCTCCATTATCCTGTCATGCTGTTCACTTATACATCCGTCCTGGAATAGTTCTTGGCACACAGTAGGTGTTTAATAAACAGTTGTTGGCTGAACAACTTTCCTTTGGATTCCTGCTTTATTCTTTCAGGTCTCTCCATGTAAATGGAAGACAAGATACCAGCAGTTGTAGGTCATATCCTTATAACTCCCTCACCAGAAAGGAACGAGAGAGTTTCTCTTTCTAAATCTAGGAAAAACAAAAATGAAAAACAGCAAAAATATTCTCAAGAATAAAAGCCAGTTGGCCTGGTGTGGGCCATGAAGTCACATGGGCCATGGGCAAAGTTCTCTGGACATGGACATGGCAGGTTTTGATTGGCTAGATTTGAGTCAGATGTCTGCTCCTGAGGTTACAAGGTGGTTAGATTACTAGAAGGAGGAGTAACAAATTGTTGCCATATTCAGAACTGTGTATACCCACTGAAGTTATGTTTAAATGTGAATGCCATTTGTCCTTTAGGTCTTCATTGAAAATGCTTGAGGAGCAGCACTGTCTCAGCTGAACCATTTTGGTACTGCTCTTAAACCTGCTGCAGATTTAACATTTGATGCTCTGACTAGTTGGCAAATATTATATGGGCTATTTAATAATTTATAGTTGGCACAGGTACAAATATGCATCATGTGTCCCTGAGATTTGTTTGGGAATTAATCATCAAGTGCAAAAAGATCAAATCTCCTTAGATGTCTTCTTGTCATCCTCCCTAGAGCCAATGGCTGGCTTCATTAACTTAGCATAATATATTCAGTGTTCATCCATGTTCTAGCATGCATCAACGTATCTATCTTTTTAGTTACATATGAAATAATATTTCAAATTAATGCCACAGTAATGCCACGTTTCATTTTATCCATTTATCAGTTGATGTACACTTGGATCCCCAATCCCAATTCATTTCTTTTATGAATAGTGCTGCTATGACATTTATATAAAAGTTTTCATGTGGACAGTTGTTTCATTTATCTACCTAGGAAAATTGCTGGTTCATATAGTAACTTTGTGACTGTACCATTTTACATTCCCACCAGCAATGTATGAGGGTTCCAGTTTCTCTGTATCCTCCTCATCACTTGCTATTGATTTTTAGTTAAAGTATTGAACCATTTAAGATCAGGAAACACGTGCAGATAGAGGCCTTATCACATCTTCCCCTGTTTGTAAGCTCCGTGCTGGCCTATGGCCATGCACCTAGAATGCAGTCACTAAACATTTGCTCAATTATGAAAGGAAATCCTTTTATTTGTATGTTGCCTTTGGTTTTACAAAGTACATTCAAGAATTGTGAGGCTCATGATAACCCTCTAGGGAGTAGGAAGAGGAGGGGTTTTCCTATTGTAGACCTGAGACAGGTTATATAATAAGTGAAGCATCTAGAGCTCTGGTCCCCTGGCTCTAGAGCCAGTCTTCTCTGTACAATTCAGCACTGGATTTCCACATCTCTTCAAAATATCATATTAGTTAATGTTTAGAAAAGAATGCTAAGAAGTTTCAAGAGATCTTAGTTAAAAGCCAAAAAGACAGAAGGCGCTGAGGGACTGAGTGTATTTGGCAGTTTGGCAATGGCTAATTATGGTCCTGAGATAGTTGTTGGGACTGGAGAGAACAGTGTGGGGAGTGCAGATAAGTCATTAGTCTTCCGACCTCAGCAAGAAATTTCCTCATTTTTGAAGTAGAACTAGTAGCTGAGTGCTTACGGAACTGGGAAATGTAGGGAATTTAAAAGGGAATTGTAAATTAGGTGAGGACTGATTATATAGGTTATAGATTGAATTATCTGAGAAAGAGCTAACATCAGAAAGCATGTAGTTGAAAAATTACAGGTTTCAGCTCTAATTGTATTTTTTTGCAACAGAAAATTTAAACAGTCATGAAATATCAAGAAAGTAGTATGATACATCCCCATTATGCCAATCAACAGAAAATGATCAAGTTTCTGCCATTTTTATGTTTGACCTATAACAATGTTTGAATATATTAAGGTTTTCTATAAAATCATATGTCCCCTGATTTATTGATGTATAATTGACAATCAAAAATGTAAATATTTAAGACATACAAACAACCTAATGACTAGAATATATATATATATGTGTGTGTGTGTGTGTGTGTGTGTGTGTGTGTGTGTAGTAAAATACCACAACCAGGGCAATCAACATAGCTATCCCTTCACACCTTAACTATTTTCCTTTTTAATGTTGAGAATGTCTAAGATTTACTGTCTTAGAAATGTAAAAATACACAGGGCAATATTGGTTAACTGTAGCCACATTTCTGTACACCAGTTGTGTAGAACTTATTCAAAAGCCACTATTTTAGAAAACAATTTACTTATTTAATTATTTTTGGCTGTGCTGAGTCTTCGTTGCTGCACATGGGCTTTCTCTAGTTGCAGAGGGCAAGGGCTATTCTCCAGTTGTAGTGCATGGGTTTCTCATGGTGGTGGCTTCTCTTGTTGCAGAGCACAGGCTGTAGGGCACACAGGTTCTGTCACATGGGCTTAGTTGCTCCTCAGCATATGGAATCTTCCCAGGCTAGGAATGGAACCCATGTCCCCTGCACTGACAGGCTGATTGTCATCCACTGTTCCACTAGGGAAGTCCTCAAAAGCCATTATTAATAACAACATTTATTAATAACAACATTTTAACCAAGGTACAAGGGAAATTGTCAAAGAATAGCAACATGATCTTGTTAAAAGCACCATAGATTTTGATTTTTCTTCATTTAGCGTGGAAGGTAAGAGAAACTGCTGAGCTGGTAAGATGGCTATACAAATAACTAAAGACTTATGAGTGGAAGTTCAAGATTTTCTTCATTCAGTCCTACAAGATTTTCTTCATTCAGTTCATACAGTGTACTGTACATACTTTGCATGTACACTGTACATCCACCAGTGAGACAGACCATGCTGGACTTGGACTTGAGCCCAAATCAGGATTCATTATTTACTCCTTCACAGACCTTGGGCAGGAGCTGTCCTTGAGCCTTGTCTTTCTTATCCCTAAAATGGGTATAATACTTTCTTGAATAGGGCATTGTTAGAGTCAAAAGTGAAGTAAGGTCCCCAGAAAGTGCCTAACTTAGGTTCTATAACATATGCCATTGCTATTCCACAAGGCCCTGAGCATCTGATGAAAGAAATCATAATGCAGCCTCTCTCTCTCGCTCCATGTTCCCCTTTCCTAATCTAAGAGGGCAGTAAAAAGCTCACATAAGTTCTCCACACAATGTAGTGTGTGAGATGCCAAAACCTGTCCCTAATGGCAGCATGGATTCATCTTCTAAAATCATTTGAGCTCCTCTAATCTGTTACCTTGCAGCTCTACAAACATAAGCTGCTAAACTCTGCTGTTGTATAAGGTCAAATGCTTGGCTACAGGTTGTGTTGTCTTATCCAAGTTCCTGTGTCCAAGGTACAGTGAGGCCAAAAAACTGAAATGTTGTAGTTTGGGGTAAAGAAAGGTTTATTGCAATGGCCAAAAAGAAGTACAGGCAGGTCATGCTTTAAAGACCCAAACATTGGAGAAGACTCTGATGCTCGGAGGGATTGGGGGCAGGAGGAAAAGGGGACAACAGAGGATGAGATGGCTGGATGGCATCACTGACTTGATGGATGTGAATCTGAGTGACCTCCGAGAGCTGGTGATGGATAGGGAGGCCTGGCATGCTGTAGTTCATGGGGTCTCAAAGAGTCGGACACGACTGAGCGACTGATCTGATCTGATCTTGGGGTGGCTCAATGGTAAAGAATCTGCCTATCAATGCAGGAGATGTGGGTTCGATCCCTGAGTTGGGAAGGAAACGGCAACCCACTCCAGTATTCTTGTCTAGGAAATCCCATGGACAGAGGAGCCTGACGGGCTAGACCAAAGGGTTGCAGAGTCAGACAGGACTTACTGACTAAACAAATAACAACAAAGGGTGATAGTCCAGGTGGTGTGACTAACTCCTGCACTGTTCTCTGACTGGTTGGTGATGAGGTAACAGGGAAGTATCAGGGTTTAACATCATCAGTCCTCAGGTTCCAGCTGGTGTGGGGGCTCCCTGCTTATGGTCATCATGCAGTTAACTTCTTCCATCTGGTGGGGGTTTTAGTCTCTGCAGAACAACTCAGGAATATGCATCAGACATTTTTATCTACCTACTTCAGGGAGGAACTAAAGATTCTATGACTGCTGCATGGCTAATCTATTGAAAAAGTTTTTAGGTTATTACATGTTCACATTCTTCCAGTCATCCTTGAGCCAGCCTTTTGTGACTCAGAGGAGGCCTGGGAGACTGAAGATTTTCTACAAACAAGAGACAGGCAGAGGGCATGGGGTGAGATCTATTCCAGGAAGGCCCTGCAGGGTCCAGCTCCATTACAATTGGAGACCCTCCCACAGCGTCCTTGTTTGGTCCTGATGAGGGCAGCGTGCCCAGAGAGCGGGCTGCTATCTCCTTCTGCCAGCTTTCTCCGGGTCTTCACCACCGCTAAGGGGCGGTTCTCATGTAGCCTGCCCCTCCTTCTCCGTCTTCTGGGTGGGGGCCTGGGCTCAGAGCGCGCCCTTTAGTAGCATTTGCAGCCCGGTGCCCAAACGTAGACGCCTCTGTCGGGCGCCTTGTGTGCGCAGTTCCCCTAACTGGCTCCATCAACTGTGCCTGCAGCCTCATCTCACACCTGCGTGTGGCCCCTGACAGGGTCTACCTGGCCGCCCCTTGGTCTTGGGACCCGCATCGCTCCAGGCCCCAGGAGCAGAGGCGCGGAGCAGGAGGCCAAGGAAGGTCAGGGCCTGGCAGAGCACCAGTGCTCCAATCCTGGAAGCAGGTGCTTCTGTCTCCCTGAGAGAGGACCGCGGAGGGACTGAGCCTCCAACCTCCCCGCCAGCGCCTCCAGGAGTAGCTCCAACGCCAGAGCAGCGCGACCCCAGCCGTTTCCCACCCCCCGCCCCGGCAAGATGCGGAAGCCCAACCCGCTGCAGGACGCGAACTTCTGCTCCCGGCTGTTCTCCTGGTGAGAGCCCGCCTGGGCTGACACCCGCTGCCGCAGGGCCAGTGTCTGACGCCGCCTGCGCTTTTCAGGGCCTGACAGGCTCCAGGGTCAGGTCGAGGGAGCGCTTCCGCTTTCTGCTGGTTGCTTGTAGCCGGTGGGGTCACTTCACGCTGGCCGCGGGAGGTCCTTGCCTGCTTCCTGGACAGTGCTTCAGTGGTTGCGGGGAGGGGTGGCAGGATCTGGGAGAGTGACCTGGTGGCCCAGTACAAGATCTCCCTGCCTTCCAGTTCACCTCCTGCCAACCTCCTGTGCCTGTGAGCAGGAAGTGCAGCGGCAGGACCAGGAGGCAGGGAAGCTGAGAATCTAGGCTGCCCAGCGAGAAGGAGTGCACTCCTCACCTCAACATCACTCTCTCATTCTCTCTCTCTCCATCCTTAGTGGCCTTCCCCAGTACTGCTCAGGAATTCTCAGTTCCGACCTAGATTGGCACCCTTGCTTCCCCCTTAAGAAAACACGTTATGAACAGCTTCATTTATCTAATTAGTGCCCTGGATCCTTGTCATCTTCCAACAATGTCCCCACCTTTTTCCATATTTAGGTGACAGCTGTATTCCAACTGCACCAGGCTCCCTCTGTCTGTGGGTTTATGACCATGTCTCCCTCTCCCTCTGTGTATGTCTCTCTCACTGTATGTCCTGGTACCTAGTTGTAACAAATTTCATGTGTGTAAAAACACTGTTTTTATGTAATGAATGGGGTTACTATTCTTGCCTATGTTTTGCTTTTGCCTGGGACACATAGCCTCCACTGGAGTTATGTATTTGACCATCCCCTTTCCTTACTGTGAATATTTCCACTTCCACCTTTGAGGAGGACCACCCTGGGGATGGGGTCCCTGAAGAACCTGTGAAGTCTTATCCAAATATCTAGCCTTTAGAGAAGCAGTGCATGGTCTTGAGGTAGGTGATCCTGCCCACATGTCCAGTGGTTTTGAAATCACTAAAGGATCCCTGACCTGGGAGGAAACACACAGATGAAAAACAGCTCAGAGAGGGAAAGCTCTTAACTAAAGTTTTCTGTGTAGTAACTGAAACTACTAACTAGTTGGACTTTAATCATACTTGGATTATTAGATCTTTTTTTCTTGGACCCTAACCCATTCATCTTTCCCATATATTCTGATATTTCCTTTTTTTATATGGGAGATCCTTGGGGCTCCCCATGGGATGGAAGCTCTTATGATTTTTTTTGATTGTGGTGTATTTAGTGTGTGCAGCTACATCTCTTGCCCATTTGGTGGTCCTTAAGGAAAGAGGGGGCCTTCCCTTGTGGCTCAGTGTTAAAGAATCTGCCTGAAATGCAGCAGACCTGGGTTCGATCCCTGGGTTGAGAAGATCCCCTGGAGGAGGCAACCCACTCCAATACTCTTGCTTAGAGAATTCCATAGAAGAGGAGCCTTGTGGGCTACAGCCCATGGGATCGCATAGAAATGACTAAGCAGCAGCAGCAGAAGCAAGCAAAGAGAGGCCTAGAATAAGGAATATAGTACGGTTACCGTAAATAATAATGAAGCAAGCAAACATCTCCTTAACTTTAGGCAGAGCCAGGAACTCTCCAGGCATGTTCTGTTTGTGGATTTTCAAAGTGCCTGTGCCTGGAAGTGGAAAGGTTAGGACTTCTCATTGATTTGGGTAGACACCCATTTCCAGTTTTCCTGCTGAAGCAGAAGGAGCTAGTACCTCTTATTTCATACCTGAAGGCACCAAAGCAGAGAGGTTGAGTACTTTTTTTAAAACTTTTTATTTTACATTGAAGTGTAGCCAATTAACAATGTTGTGATAGTTTTAGGTGAACAGCAAAGGGACTCAGTCATACATATGCATGTATCCTTTCTCCCTCAAACTCTGGAAAGTTGAGTAAGTTGCCTACCATCACACAGCTAGTGGTGAAAGACTTGGACCCCAAACCAAGCAGTCTGGTTCCCGAAGTCTTTGTCACCCTGTACGTAACTGCTACACTGAGCTGCTTCTTTGGGATCCTTGTTCTTAAATGCAGAGAGAAGTCAATTCTAAAGACACCTTTGGTCTTGTTAGCAGGAGTCTCTCTAGGGAAATTCTTAAAGTTCTTGCTGCTGGAGATGATGCATATGAAACATCTCTATAAATCAAGCTTTAGGGTGCTGCTGCTGCTAAGTCGCTTCAGTCGTGTCTGACTCTGTGGGACCCCATAGACGGAAGCCCACAAGGCTCCCCTGTCCCTGGGATTCTCCAGGCAAGAACACTGGAGTGGGTTGCCCTTTCTTTCTCCAATGCATGAAAGTGAAAAATGAAAGAGAAGTCTCTCAGTCATGAGCTTAGCGACCCCATGGACTATAGCCTACCAAGCTCCTCCATCCATGGGATTTTCCAGGCAAGTACTGGAGTGGGGTGCCATTGCCTTCTCCGAAGCTTTAGGGTGACTGTTCTCAAAATATGGCTCTCAGACCTGTAGCATCCTCCTCACCTGGGAGTTTGTTAGAAATCAAATCCCCCCTGCATGCCTTCTAGACCAATTCTGGAAAGTTAGAAACCCTGGCAATGGGGGTTAAACAAGCTCCAGGTGATTCTGATGGAAGGTGGAGGCTGGCTTCTGCTTTAATGCCCCCATTGGTAATGTTACTTCAATGTTAACTTTTAAAAAGGGGCCCAGACTTTGCGAAGTGAGACATTGACCATGATCACTGTCCTGTATGTAAAATCTGAGCTACCTTCATGATTTCCTTGTGTCCCCCACTTGCTGTCACGGAGAAAGTTGAAATGAGCCTAGACAGGAAGTGCTGCCCAGAGACAAGGTCCACCTTGGAGAGAAGAACTGAGTTTTCATCTTCTCATTGGGTGTTTCCTTTTCTCACATTTCAATTCAGTTCAGTCACTTAGTTGTGTCCAACTCTTTGTGACCCCATGGACTGCAGCACACCAGGCTTCCCTGTCCATCACCAACTCCCAGAGCTTGCTCAAACTCATGTTCATTGAGTCAATGATACCACCCAACCATCTTATCCTCTGTTGTCCCCTTCTCCTCCTGCCTTCAGTCTTTCCCAGCATCAGGGTCTTTTCCAATGAGTCAGTTCTTCTCATCAGTTGGCTAAAGTATTGGAGTTTCAGCTTCAGCATCAGTTCTTCCAATGAATACTCAGGACTGATTTCCTTTAGGATGGATTGGTTTGATCTATTTTCCCACGGTTCAAAAGCATCAATTCTTTGGTGCCCAGCTTTCTTTATGGTCCACCTCTCATATCCATACATTTCACCTGCTTTCTGAATTTGTAATTAATGCCAGTAACTAGCATACTGACTTTATACAAATTATCTCACTGGGGTTTTAGTGTTTTCACAACACACATTGGATTTAGGGTCTAAAAGAAGTCATACATTATAGCTAATGGTAGTTGTTGTGAATTTTAGAAAAGAATATAAATTTTTCTATTTCTGTAAATAATTTAAAACTATAGAAGAAGAAAAAAAGGAATAATTAATTTCTATTAGCTAAGTACACTTGTTGGTATTTTGGTTGTTTCTCCATCTTTCTCCTAGAAATCTTCATGCACACGCAAAGTTCTCCT
>SJXY01001957.1:113375-151917 GCA_006410495.1 Tragelaphus scriptus | reverse complement strand
TTCACTCTTGCCATCTCCTGTTTGACCACTTCCAATTTGCCTTGATTCATGGACCTGACATTCCAGGTTCCTATGCAATATTGCTCTTTACAGCATTGGACTTTACTTCTATCACCAGTCACATCCACAACTGGGTATTGTTTTTGCTTTGGCTCCATCCCTTCATTCTTTGTGGAGTTATTTCTCCACTGATCTCCTGTAGCATATTGAGCACCTACCAACTTGGGGAGTTCCTCTTTCAGTATCCTATCATTTTGCCTTTTCATACTGTTCATGGGGTTCTCAAGGCAAGAAACTCTTGAGAGTCCCTTGGACTGCAAGGAGATCCAACCAGTCCATTCTGAAGATCAACCCTGGGATTTCTTTGGAAGGAATGATGCTAAAGCTGAAACTCCAGTACTTTGGCCACCTCATGCGAAGTGTTGACTCTTTGGAAAAGACTCTGATGCTGGGAGGGATTGGGAGCAGGAGGAGAAGGGGATGACAGAGGATGAGATGGCTGGATGGCATCACTGACTCGATGGACGTGAGTCTGAGAGAATTCCAGGAGTTGGTGATGGACATGGAGGTCTGGCGTGCTGCGATTCATGGGGTGGCGGATTCATGTTGATGTAATGCAAAACCAATACAATATTGTAATTAGCCTCTAATTAAAATAAATAAATTAAAAAAAAAGTCGGACATGACTGAGCGACTGAACTGAACTGAAGGATCACTGATTTTGAGCCTTTTAAATTTTAAAGAATTTTAAAATTATGTGCAAGAGGAATTTTAAAGAGGCCCTTTTGGGGCAGGGTGTCATTATCTGGGTAAGTCCCAGTGCTAATTCCCAGTGTTTTCTGTGAGGAATGACTGTAGGATAAATGGCCTACCATGTTTCACATTTGCTTATGGTATAGCTCACAGATTTATACTTGTGCTTTGAAAGGAAATTGATACATAGAGATATTAAAAGTCATGGAGATGCTGAACTGGAGTGGAGAGGGAAATGGGAAGAGGACAATTGAGGCCCTGTGTCCTCAGTACACTGTTACATCTAGAGTTCAGCCTTCTGACTCCTGCACTGGGCTTCTTTAGTGGTGCCAAGGTACCAGCATTAGCAAAATCTGAAGTCTGGTCTCCCTTATTGCTTCTTTATTGATTCGTGGATATTCATACATTCAATAAATAATTCTTATTTTTTTTTTTTAATTCTTGAGCATCTCCTCTGTACCCATGCTATACTAGGAAAAGTGGAATAAAAGGAATGTGATCTCTCTTCCAGGGGTTATTAGTCTGGCTTTCAAAATTTGCTTACCCTGGCAAGATCAATAAAACAACGCTCATCTTTTGGCTATTTCTGCATAATAGCTATTATCATTTAAATAATGCATAAATGGATTTGAATAGGGTATTTTTTCAGGGGATCCTCTGTACAGTTACTGTTTTTTCCATTTAAATTATGTAATTTGCAGATAAGTTGTGGTTATATAAATATTATATTCTACATCAAATTTTCATGCACTAGATTTAACTTCTATTTATTATTTTCTGACTTTATTGTTCCTTTGGTTTGCCTACATTTATTCTCTCCTGTTTATATAACAGCAAGGATTCATGGGTTCCTTCATTAGTTAAAGGGTTATAATTCATTGTCCGTTATTTGTTTTGATTCTCAAAGCATCCCAGGTTTGACTAGTGAGAGCCATTCAAGCTGGCTTTGCTGTCCTTCCTACACATCCTCATGATTCCTTGAGTGTTTCCTTATTTTATGGCCCAAGATGTCCCAGGCCCATCTTGGGCTTTCTCTGCCTATTGGTCTCAGCCTGTATATAGTGATGCTGTTGCTGGGAATGCTTGGGACTGTGCTTACCTGGGCCAGTACTAGTTAAGCAGTCCCCACAGACATTCCCTTTCTGGAGCCAGTGTTGTGACTGCGCCGGGTCTTGTGGTGTCTCAGCAACAACCATCAGAGAACTTTGGAATGACAAGATGTATCACTCACATGTCCTGGAGGGTACAAAACACACCTGGGTGACACAGTGAGGTCCTGGGTAGAGAGAGAGAGCTCATGAGCAAGTCTGGACTTTGGGTTCTGCCTTTTTTGGGGTTAGAGTATTGGGTGTCTAGGATGTCACAGGTTCACTTTTTATTGGTGAATTAAAAAAAATGAGTGGCAATTAAAGTATGAGAAGAGAGAAGGAACCCGTCAGTGAGATAGTCTGTTATCAGGTCAACCAGAGCTTTCTAAAAGCGGGAACTTCATGGGTGGGGTGGCCTGGCTCTTTATCTAGTTGTGTATCTGGTGCGTGTTTATTGGAGATGGATGTCTATAAAGTGGATGTCTCTAAAACTTAATGTCAGGCATTTACAGTAAAATAAAAATAATTATCAGGTGTTGACACACACTGCCCCAACCTTAGAACCAGTTGTTTCTTCAAGGAAACTTTGTTCCTTTTAGGGAAAAAGGATATTGAAAAGTCAAGATCTAGGTGAAGGAGGCTAAAAGGCAAAAAGTTCCAGTTCTAAAATAAATAAGTTATAGGGTTCTAATGTACAGTATGGTGATTATATAATAGTTAACCATATTTTATTGCATGTTTGAAAGCTGCTAAGAAAGTAGATCTTAAAAGTTTTTACCACAAGAGAAAAAATTGTAACCATGTACGTTAAAAATAAAAAGAAAACAAAACCCCAAGATCTGAGGGCTGGAATGGTCTTTGCTACCAGTGTATTATAGGTTTTAGGGCCTCTCAGTGTATGGAATAAGCATGTGTACATATATATGTGTTTGTGTGTATGTGTGTAAACACATATCTAATTTTTCCCCTATATCTTTATGTATTTAAAATGTATTTTTTTCAGATGCCCATGAATATAGGATCTAATTAGACAGAGATGTGTAATTTGGATATATGTGACTCTCCTTTTAACAGGTGGCTAAACCCTTTGTTTAAAATTGGTCACAAACAGAAGTTAAAACAAGATGACATGTACCCAGTGCTTCCAGAAGATCGCTCCCAGCGCCTTGGAGAAGAGCTGCAAGGGTGAGCATGGGCAGCAGGGAGGAGGGGAGGGAGAGTGAGAATTTCCACGTGGGGCTAAAGGTACATGTGGGGGAGGCTTTGCCTTCCTCTGGGTTCTTCTGAGCCTCCTCTCCTGACACTGCACACTCACCCCCTCAGGCTGACCCCGGGCTTAGCCCACTTTGGAGGCTGGGGGAGTCCATGTTCCCTGTGCCTCTGTGGACATGGAGGGAGCCTGCAGCCACAGCCCTGGAGGCAGAGCTCTGTCCCCGGAGGTGGGGCCCCTGGAGGAGGGTCATGCCCTCCTGAGCTGCTCATGAACTGTGAGTCCAGCAAAGCTTGGCAGGAACTTGTTTCCAGAATCTGGGATTTTTCCCCTCAAGGCCTGTTTCTCAGGTGCTTCAGAGTGTGCACTGCCCATCTTTCAGGAGACCTGTGAGCAGTTAGTCAGCATCTATGCGGCAGGCGCAGAGAGCACTATAGTGCCGGCTGGTCTCTCTCCCATCCCCCAGTTTCCCTTTGGTGGACATGCTGTTCTTCACTGTGCTATGTTTCTCATCGCAGGTACTGGGATCGAGAAGTTGAGAGAGCCAAGAGAGATGCACGGGAGCCTTCTTTAACAAAAGCAATCATAACGTGTTACTGGAGCTCCTACGTAATTTGGGGAATTTTTACCTTTCTTGAGGTAAAAGCTTTTACATATGGTGCATTGCTTTTCACCATACACAGGTCCGTACTGAGGTGGACAAGTGTGGAGAGAGGTCAGTGGTTTAAGGTTTGAGGTTAAATTTCGTCTAGGAAACATAATGTAGCTCAGTGGTTGTATCTTTTGAAAAAAAGTATTTATTTATTTATTTAGGCTATGAGTCTTCATTGTTGAGCATGGAATTTCTCTAGCTGCAGCGAACGGGGGCTACTGTCTAGTTGCAATGTGCAGGCTTTTCATTGCAGCGGCTTCTCTTGTTGCAGAGCATGGGCTCTAGGGCACATGGGCTTCAGTAGTTGTGGCCTGGGGGCCCTAGAGCACAGGCTCAGTAGTTGTGGCACACGGCGTTAGTTGCCCCACAGCATGTGGGGTCCTCCTAGGCCAAGGATTGAACCCATATGCTCTGTATTAGCACATGGATTCTGAACCATTGAACCACCATAACATCTTATGGAAAAACCCAAATGAACTTTTTGGCCAATCGAATATTTTCCTTAAAACATAGTGTCATGGATGGATTGCATGGAAAAGAAAAGACATTTTATGCCATATTAGGATCTTCTTAGCACTCAGGGAATGATAAAAATGCTAAAAGTGATCCTTGACCAAAAGAAGATCCTACAACCTCAAGGAATATGTGCCTCCTGGTTTGGAGGAAGTAAACTTGGACCTGAGCCCCAGTAACATAAGACATTTTATAGACCCTCAGCAAGTAATTGTTAACTTGCCCAAGCCACATCTGATAAATGGTTTCCTAAAAAGGGATCATCCACTTCCTGTGGAACAGAACCTGGGGCCCTGTGTCTGGGCTGGATCTGCCAGAGCTCCCAAGTGCACACATTTCCCTGGGCTGCCCCCTCCCCATGGGCCAGGTCACCCAGGCCAGAGACCCCTTGGGGAGGAGTTCCAGCTTCACCACGAATCGTGGAGAATCCAGGCACCAACCATGCTGGTTTCTGTCCTGACTGTGGGGCTAGTTTGATGGCTGAAGGAACAGTTTTGGTATCCTAGCATTGGCAGAGGGTGGAGGAGAGGATGTGCAGGGCAAACCAAAGGCAGAAAGCTGTGAGGTCAGTGACCTCCATGACCCTGGAAGTCCTGGATCAAAATCCCCCAGTGACACAATGCTGTCACCTGGGGACACAGTGCCGGCAGCCCCCCTGTTCTGGCTGAGCCTGCTGGGGGTCTGCTGCAGACCCCCCTGGGTGGTTCGTGCTCTCCATGGTCCCTTAGTGCTGCCTTAGGGACACGGGTGGCCTGTGAGTGTGTGAGGGCAGGAGGGATGGAAGATGCAGTTGCTGTGAAAGGGTGTTTTAGGTGGAGAACGTGTGAGCTGTCGTCAGTCCATTATGTTGGGGTGAGGTGGGTGGGCCAGGTGCTTTACAGGTGGGCAGCGTGGCTCTTGTTTAAAGGCTGTGCTGTGCTGAAGGGCACTGCAGGCAGTGGACAGCTGGGCAGGTGAAGTCCACCCCACACAACTGGAGAGAATCTGTCAGCTCCCAGGTGACTGGATGGTCTTGGGAGATGGAGCTCTCATTGACAACAAATGTGGGTTGGCCATTGTGTCAGAGGGTGGGGACAGGTATGTGGGTCAGAGTGCCACCTTTGAGAGGGCTCTGACCATGTAGATACCTCAGTGTCCTGTGAAGGGCAGGATGGAGTGTTGATTTCTAAGTTGTCCAGTCCCAGGAATACTTTCTGCTGGGGATCCAGGAAGACCAGGCCTGGGGCTGCATAAGGTGCAACTGGTAGAGCCCTGTCCCCTGTTTTAGGAGGCTGGTTGTTGGGTGGTCATGGAAGAGAAGTGGGGAGTCTAGGACCTGGTGAATAGGGGGCCTCATTCTCGGTAGTAGTACTAGAAGTACTGTTAGCAGTAACAAGAGCTCAAACTCAGTAGACATGGTGGTGGCCACAGAAGTACTATTAGTTTAGTAAGTGGTGCTTCCCTGGTGGCTCAGTGGTAAAGAATCCACCTGCCAATACAGCAGACATGGGTTTGGTCCTGGAGTCAGGAAGCTCCCTGGAGAAGGAAATGGCAAGCCACTCCTGGGTATTCCTGCCTGGGAAATCCCATAGACAGAGGGACCTGGCAGGCTACATCCTTGGGGTTGCAAAGAGTGGGACATGACTTAGTGACTGAGTATGCACACCCAAACAATAGTAAGTACTCAAAAAAAGTTATGCATCAGGAACTGCTATGAGCACTTTATGTGTAATATCACTTTTATTCCTTTGGCTGACTCAACAAAGTTTTAGGTATCATATAGTCTACATTTTAGAATAGAAGACACTGAGTCTAAGTAGTTACACAGCATGCCCTGTGGTCACAGGAAGCATAAAGGACAGCTTGAGTTTCCATCTCAGTGCTCTGATTTATAAGCCTGATCATCTCAATGAGCTTGTCCAGGGTCAGGAAGGCTTGTCTTGAGAGCTTTGTCTTTAAGGTCTTAGATAGATGCACCCTGAACTTGGCCTGTGTAAATTCTAAGTCACTTCATTCATGTCCAACTCGGTGTGACCCTATGGACTATAGCCTACCAGGCTCCTTCTGTCCATGGGATTCTCCAAGCAAGAATACTAGAGTGGGTTGTCATGCCCTCCTCCAGCGGATCTTCCTGATCCAGGGATCAAACCTGCATCTCTTACATCTACTGCATTGGCAGGTAGGTTCTTTAAAACTAGCACCAGCTGGGAAATCATAATAACTAAATAGGATGCTAAGAACTTCCTGCAGCAGGTAAGTCAGATGGGATCATAAATGAGGGTAGAGTCCAGGTGACCATGTCCCCTGTGGGCTGGAAATGGCTAGAGTGTTAACAGCGGCAGCAGCATCATGCTGCCTTCAGATGGACCAGGAGCCTTTCAGAAACCACCTTCCCCTCATTACTATCCTTTTGTGGTCTCTATTTCCTTGGCTGTGCTAGGTCTTCATTGCTGCAGTCAGGCTTTCTCTAGTTGTGGCAAGCGGAGGCTTCTCCCTAGTGATAGTGCTTGGGCTTCTCATTGTGGTGGCTTCTCTAGTTGTGGAGCACAGACTCTGGGACTTGTTGGCATAATTTGTGGTCATAGGTTTAGTTGCTCTGTGGCATATGGTATTTTCCTGGACCAGGGATAGAACCTGTGTTCCCTGCATTGGCAGGAAGATTCTTAACCACTGGCCATCAGGGAAGATCATGGCATTATTCCTTAATGAGGCTGTTTGCTCAACTGGGTTATTAAATATTGACTCTCAGCAGAAAATTCCAGATACTAAGGCAGCAATGACCTGCCTTTATTTTGTATGCTATGCTATGCTAAGTCACTTCAGTCGTGTCCGACTCTGTGTGACCCCATAGACGGCAGCCCACCAGGCTTCCCTGTCCCTGGGATTCTCCAGGCAAGAACACTGGAGTGGGTTGCCATTTCCTTCTCCAATGCATGAAAGTGAAAAGAGAAAGTGAAGTCACTCAGTCATGTCTGACTCTTAGCGACCCCATGGACTGCAGCCTACCAGCCTCCTCCGTCCATGGGATTTTCCAGGCAAGAGTACTGGAGTGGGGTGCCATTGCCTTCTCCCCTTTATTTTGTACTCCTTCGTAAATTTGTTGCATCTGTCAGTATTCTCTTGGGTGACTTTACTATTATTTCTCCTGTATTTATAACCATATAGGCTCAAATGGAGAGCTAAGTAATAGGCAACAATGATTCCCAAAGAAAATCACAAATTTGGGGACCATTTAGGATGGCAGGTGTTAGTGCTGGCTTCTGGTGGAAAGTCCCAGGCTTGTAGGCTGCAGCAATGGACTGCCCTCGGCCATACCTTGGCTGACATTCTTGCCTCCCTGTGTGAGCCTCCAGATTTCTATTTCAATGAAGTCTATACAAAGTCTGTTTTACAGTGTACAGTGTGAGGGGCTCTTAGAACCTCTAGGGGTGAATAATGAGGCTTGCTGGAAATGTGACAGACAGTGACTTTTGTGTTCTTGAGAACTGATGCTCCTGCTCTGATCTGATCACCATACTCATAATTTTTCAGCTAAACAGTGATCTCTTCTCTGTAGTAGATAAAGCCTTTTGTGTCCTTGTGGAATGTGAGGCAGTTGGTGCAGTCTGTGAACATATGGGTGCGTGTGTGCAGAGCAAGACAGGAATCTTGTGGTTTAATGTCATATCCATTTGAGGAATGGAAACAGCTTTCTGTAAATATCCTAGTTGGGCACTAGTTTAGCAGAAAACACTGTTAGTTGTGTTTCATGATTGATGTTTTGGATTCTTCTTCCCTTCCTCTTGCATGTGGGCTCCTCAACTCAGACAGAAGAGAACTATCAAAAGCAAGCCTGTCAGTGGATTATCACATCTGTGTTAGTAAGGAGGGATTGCTTAAAAGGAAAATCTTGTTCCAAAGTTGAGTTCCTGAAAGATTTCCATACTTTTGGCCTTTTGCCTTTTGAGAAGTCTGTGGAGGAAATGATGTTGAGGGCCAAGGTGTTTACTTTTGGTGACTTGGATTTGTATTGAATGTTTGGTTTTCTTTGATGGGGGAGAAGGGGACCTTCAAGATGGAAGAATTAGGTTGTGTGTTGGGGTGGCCATTTGGCAAGGTGAACAAGTGTTGCACTTTTTTTTCCTTTAGTTTTGGGAAAGAAAATTGTTTTCCTTAAGTCTTACTCAGGGGATAAGCCTCAATTTCCTCCAACTCCTTGGTATAGGATTTTAATTTTAGCCTTGGGGGAAGAGACGATTGGTAACATTTCTTCCAAACCAGCACCTTCAATGTGTGGTTGATGGCAAACCAAAGGAGCATCATTTTTTTTTTTTTTCAGCTTGACTTCTGCCATGTTTAATTTTTTACTCTGGGGAACATCACAGCTTCTAACAGGTAGAGACATTATGACACAGAGCCTGCTGGGGCCAGGGGCCTGGAAACCTCCCCAGCCTGGTTTGTTTGTGATACTCTGGCAGAGGCTGGGCTCTGTTCTCTTCATCTATAGACATGTGCAGTTCAGGGTGGGAGACAGTGGGTGTGTTTGTGCCAGTGTCTCAGTTTATAAAGATTCTCAAACAGAAGATGGTAAAAGCATGTCTCCTATGCATGACTTACTGTTGGGCTGGGATGTTGAGAGTACAAGGGACAGGGGCAGGCTGACAGCAGGACTTGTTTATGGAAGCAAATTTCTTACCCTCTGCCACTTTTGTTCTTATTCATCTTAAGGTCTAATTGGTATTTTGCCAAATGCATTCTAAAGTACTGGTTGCAATATCTAAAGTACACAGCTTCCAGAGTGTACTAAGCACAGCTTACTAAAGCATTTGGGCTAAGGTTAAAACTATTGTCTGCTTATCATATAGAAAAGAGTAGATCTGGATTTTTTTTTTTTTTGATTAGCCATGGATGTAGCATTTTGTCAAAATGCCTTTTTAACATGCTAATAATAAAACTCGTGTTAAAAAAATTGATATGGCTTGCATTTTTAATTAAGGGTTTTTTTTGTTTTTTTTGTTTTTTTTTTCCATTTAGGAAGGGACCAGAGTAGTTCAGCCCATGTTTTTGGGGAAAATGATTAGTTATGTTGAAAACTATAATCCGGATGATTCTGCCGCTTTGCACGAAGCCTATGGCTATGCGGCAGGGCTGAGCGCCTGCGTGCTCGTGTGGGCCGTTCTGCACCACTTGTACTTCTACCACATGCAGCGTGTGGGGATGAGGCTGAGAGTAGCCGTGTGCCATATGATCTACTGCAAGGTAAGTGCCACTCGGTAACACAGTGTGTACCTCCCCTGAAGCATCAAGGACATTTTGGGAAAGTTCTCTGTAAATTAAACAATCTGTAACTAGGATCATTTGTACCTTACTAGAGCAATGTGCTCGGGCTTTCAGATGGCTCAGTGGTAATCGGCCTGCTAATGCAGGAGACACTGGTTCAATTCCTGGGTCTTGAAGAGCCCCTGGAGAAGGAAATGGCAAACCTTTCCAGTATCCTTGCCTGGAGAATGCCGTGGAGCCTCGCAGGCTACAGTCCACGGGGCTACAGGGGCTACAAAGAATTGGAACCGACTGAACAGAAACAGAGAAGCTTGCTATTTGTATCTAGCCAAGTTTGTTGTTGTTTAAGCAAACTTTACCAATATATAATGGAAAGTTTTCTATTGAGATCAGATCAAGGCTGCCTTCAACATCTAGCCATAGGCTGTTGCGTAGTAGCTATTACATTTGTAACAAAATCTAATTAAAAAATAAGTATCAAAAGTATCACATTGATTTTCAATGTTTTCATCCCTAAATCTCAAACTAGTATTTATGGAAATTTTGTTGTTGTTCATTAAAACCTTCATTTATATCAAAGTTATATTTGAAAGTGAACTTCAGCAATTGGATCTATAAAATTAAACCTAGGAGAATGGAATGTGTTTGAGAAATGGAATTATTTTTTTTAATTTTATTTTTGTTTAACTTTACAATATTATATTGGTTTTGCCATGTATCAAAATGAATCTGCCACAGGTATATATGTGTTCCCCATCCTGAATCCTCCTCCCTCCTCTCTGGCCCATCTAATCATATTCAACTGATAGCTCAGTTGGTAAAGAATCCACTTGCAATGCAGAAGACCCCAGTTCAATTCCTGGGTTGGGANTTGCTTCTTTTACCTGGTTGCTACTTATCTAGAGCTTCTATTTCTTAGGAATGGTTTTCTTTGCAAAATGTGAAGTGTCTTCTCTTCTTTCCTTGAACAGAGTCTTATTAATCTCTAGACTGTGTGAATCCAGGGCCCTGACATCTCATGGTCTGTGTTTGGCTATTGCGTGTGAGCAGGTTTCCTCTTGGGTGAAGTGGAAATGGCAGGGGTGCCTGTACACTCTAGTCAGGGGTCTTCCTTGTCCTCCATCGTCATCTTGTGTATGTGTGTGCTTGCTCAGTCACTAAGTTGTACTCTGTGACCCCATGAACTGTAGCCCACCAGGCTCCTCTGTCCATGGACTTTCCCAGGCAAGAATTTGAATGTGCATTGCCATTTCCTCCTCCAGGAGAGGTAGATTTTTAACCACCAGGGAAGCCCTATTCTCTTTCGCAGTCCACCATTTAGCAGACAAATATTTAGATTTCCCCAAAAATGATGTTTGTCTTCCTAGATCATGCTTAGCTCCCATAAATATGCATGGAATTCTCCAAAACTATACTGTGAAAGCCTTAAGTTAGGTGTGAGGTAATGGTTCAGTCAAAGCTTACTCTTCACTGTACAGGTGAGCTATAGTCCACCTGTTTTTCTTCTTTCCTACTAACACTTTGGAACATCACCTTTGGGAAATCTGATCTGACCTGACACATATGCTTGTGTGAATGTAAATTTCTCCCAGAGGTGTTCATTTGCTGGCTTGATTATGCCTCAAAGAACTGTCCCTGTATGAAGTCAGGAATTTTAGAGATTAAACCATAGACTTAATCTGAAATTCAAGAAATGTGGGAAAGACAAATTTCCTTGTGCCTAGCTTTGCATCTAGGGCATCCCTGGTAGCTCACATGTTAAAGAATCTGCCTGCAATGAAGGAGACCTGGGTTCAATTCCTGAGTCAGGAAGATCCCCTGGAGAAGAAAATGGCAGCTCACTATAGTATTCTTGCCTGGAGAGTCCCATGGACAGAAGAGCCTGGTGGGCTACAGTCCATAGGTTTGCAAAGAGTCAGACATGACTGAAGTGACTTAGCATTAGCACCAGCCTTGCATCTAGAATCCTGCTGAAGTGCAGAAATAAGACACCTTTTTTGCAGGTTACAGGTGGGCTGATTCCTTAGCGCCAGCAAATCTGGTGCTACAGAGCAGCTCTGAATGTTTGTGGTTCTTATTCAACTTCTAATCCCTGGTCCTGGGAAGAAATCAGGGTGGGTATTAGAAATGGAATGGCTACTAAGCTCAGAGTTGTAATTTGTCTGCACCGTTGGTTCAAGGCTGGGGCACATCTCCAGGAGCTCTCTAAGGCTGCACATCTGCAGCTTCCTAAAATGCCCCATTTAGTATTTTAGGGCTCTTTTCAGCTGAACTTGGAATGATCTTTCGGGAGGTATCGTGTGTAAAAAATGACGTCATTTATTCACATTTCCACAGCTTTGGTAAAGTTACTTTTGGTTTTTGATCATTGATTTTTTAAATTGTGGCAAAATATACACAATAAAACATTTACTATCTTAACTCTTTTTAAATACACTGTTTATTCACATCAAGTATCACATTGCTCAGAACTTCCCTCCCCTCATCCATCACCTTCTACTTCTCTCTCCTAATGTAACTACTCTAGGTGCTGTGTATAAGTGGAGTCACACAATGTTTGTCATTTTGTGTCTAGCTTATGTCATGCAGCACAATGTCTTCAAGGTTCATCTATGTTGAAGAGGGTGCCAAAATTTAATTTCTTTTTAAGCCTGAATAACATTCCGTTATAGGTCTATACATTGTATCCATTCATCTGTCAGTGGATTTTTGGATTATTTCCACCTTTGGCTATTGTGAACATTTGCACACAGGTGTGCAAAAAGATCAAGTTTGTGTGTTCAGTTCTTTTGAGTACATCCACAAAAATGGTCTTGCTGTAATATATGCTGATTTTATGTTTACTTTTTTGAGGAACTGCTATACTCTCTTCATCACAGCTATACTGTTTTACATTCACACTTGATTGCTGAGTTTTCTGTTTAACTCAGGGACTAAATGAGAAGTTTTTATGAACCATGACATTTTGTTTGCATCAGAGCCTCCACTTGATGGTTTGTTGAAGCAACTTGTGGTGTCTGTTCAGGTTCCTCAGCTTTCTATGGCATTTTTCAGAGCTCTTTGCCAAATAAAGGGACTGTGAAGCACAGGCTGTGTTTTTTAAATTCAGAAGACTGGCATTAAGAACAGAGGTTCCTCATAGGAATAGTGTTTTGAGCATTATACTCATTTTAGAATGAAAGGGAATGAAGATTCATTCCCTTTCATACTCTTCAGAATGAAGATTCCATACTCTTTAGAATGAAGAAACTAAACCCAAAGTGTTAAAATGACATCACCCACAGAATTAATGATTGATTCCAGATTTATAGTCCAAGTCTCTTATTTTATTTCCTTAATGCAGTCTCTCCACGCTCATATAATTTGCCTCAAATTTACTTTGGTTGACCCCTAAGTCTGAATCTACACCCTTTACACTTCAGGCAGATCCAAGTTCACTGAGAAACTGGGTGGGGGATTTGCTTCTACCTCCCTCTCCTCCCTTTGCTCTCCTCGTGGCCAAGGTTGCTGCCACACTGAGGAAAGGAAGGATGAAGAAGAGCCCTGCTGTCATCCTGACACCAGGCAAGATCCCAGAAAAACACGTTTCATTTTGTTATGTTCTTAGAGTGATTTGGTATCACCTTAGGAATCCAATTCTCTGTCTCCCTTTCTCATTTCAGGCACTTCGCCTGAGTAGCTCGGCCATGGGGAAGACCACCACAGGCCAGATAGTCAACCTGCTGTCCAATGATGTGAACAGGTTTGACCAGGTGAGCTGCCCCTGAATGACTCTTTTCCATGTCCTGTCTTTCTCACTAGGTTCAGCTCATTGGGATGCCAGATGCCAGCATTTGGTGTTGGCCAGGGTTCTGTTGAGGACTTAAGTGTTCTCTTTATCCAATTCTCATTTCCTCTGTGTGCAACTTAGATGTAATAATGTGGGTTGTAGATGAGGGTTTTGTTTTTCTAGTAATAAACAGGCAGCACTGTTCTTGCCCGGCTCAGTGAGTGTCCCTAGGGGTCCTCCTGGCATGGCCCTTCTTGGCATGTGGAGTCAGTGTTGCTGCCTGAACGGTCTCCCTCTTCCTCTGGCTGATGAAGGCCTGGTGGGCAGGGGTTGTTCTTTCCCCTGTGTCCTGTTCAGTGCCTGCTGCATAGGGAGCCTATGAGGAATAATGCCAAGTGGGTGGCCCTTAGCCAAACACAGCCTACTCTTTTCTGTCCCATCACACTCTTTTTTCCACTGACTTTATGAATAGATCACAGTATCCAGGGCCTTGTAGCTGTTGGCCAGACACTTCTCTTTCAGTTATTCATTCATCAAGCATGAAGTAAGGCTGCTACTCAGTTTCAGGGTTGAATATGATTTAGTTTTTGCTGTGGAGAAACCACAGCCCATTAGGAAGGTAAGTACACAAATAATTACTAGAGAGTGTGGTACTTATCATAATATAAGGTTTTCTTGGGTGCTAGAGTGAGATGGGGGCTGAATATAGGGGGAAGTGAGAGTTTGGGGATGCCCTGAGCTCATTTGTGGTGTAGACAAAATCAACATCTTCCTTCAGGTTGGGTTCTCCCTGGATGTCCCTGAAGCTGGCCCTGTGCTGCCAGGAACAGCGTCATCTGGGCTGGACATGGGTTTCTGCTTTAGCAGGTTTAAAACCCTCTGAGATGTGCCTGTTTATGTTCCTGTCTGTTCTTTCAGAGCAGATTGTTTCTACACTGTGTCTTTACTGATTTTGATTGTATACAGTCCCAAGAAGGCTTTGTCTTTTTCTTTTAAGGTAACAATGTTCTTGCACTATCTGTGGGTGGGGCCACTGCAGACTATCGCAGTGACTGCTGTGCTCTGGATGGAAATAGGAATGTCATGTCTTGCTGGGATGGCGGTTCTCATTATTCTTCTGCTTTTGCAAAGCTGCTTTGGAAAGTTGTTTTCATCACTCCGGTAAGAGAAACACTGGCTTAAAAAATAGGTGATACGTGCTTGGTAACATCCATAGTCTGCCAATGAGGTCGATGCTTCTGTTCAGAAACAAAACCAATGCCTTCTCTAATCTTCTTTGCATGGGTTGTAGACCCTTCAGGCTTAGCCAGTGGAGGCTCTAGCCTTAAAGGCTGATCTTTAAACAGAAAAGGTGATGGCTCTCACTAGCTCCTCCTGACACTGTACTCGAATAAGTAGAGTCCTTAAGAAGAATTTACCAATGTCCAAGTTATTTAAACATTATTGAAAAGAGTAATAATTTTACAGGGCCATCTCTAGCTGCATTTATTTTTGTTAAGCTTGTTTTAGAGCCACTTTCAGGTCGTGTATTTATGTCTTATTTTATTTCAATGTTTCCATTAAGTTATAGGCACCACAAGGGCAAGGTTGACCTTAATTATGTCTTTATACAACCACAGTCCCAGCAGCATATGTGATAGAACAGTGGCTGGTGATGAAGGGCCTCATGGTGATGAGATAGACCTGAAGCAGGTCCAGAGGGTTGGAGGTGGGTCATTGTCCAGGTTGTCAGGTGATGGAGGTGGTGTGCTGATTGAAATATTTTTTCTTTGAAATCCCCCCCCCCCCTTTTTGGTGACTTTATGTGCAGTATTTTTGTCTATTTACAATTTCCTTCCCTGTGTTTGCTATGGAGAGATGTTCCTTATCTGAATTTCAAGGCTCCGTTCCAATGCTGCTGCCACTGCTGCTAAGTCACTTCAGTCGTGTCTGACTCTGTGCGACCCCATAGACGGCAGCCCACCAGGCTCCCCCATCCCTGGGATTCTCTAGGGAAGAATACTGGAGTGGGTTACCATTTCCTTCTCCAATGCATGAAAGTGAAAAGTCAAAGTGAAGTCACTCAGTCGTGTCTGACTCTTAGCGACCCCATGGACTGCAGCCTACCAGGCTCCTCCATCCATGGGATTTTCCAGGCAAGAGTACTGGAGTGGGGTGCCATTGCCTTCTCCAATACTACCAGGTCTCTAAAGATTTTCTTGCTCTCTTTTCCCAGTGGAATTAACAGCCCCAGCTTTTCAGCTCCCCAGAATTTTCCTGTTAAGTCCCTTTCTGCCTTCTCTGCCCAAGTACAACCTCCTTGGGAAGATAGTTTGTATATGACTCATTTTAGGTCTTCCTTAGCTGATATGGCAAGCTCTCCAAGTTGCTTCTTGAATTGGACTAAATGGTTGACTTCCTAATTGAAGATTTTCTCAATTTGTACTTTGAATAGGCCTTGCCTGTGTTGTCAGTTCAAAAGAGCTGTAGAAAATAATTTTATCCCTGGTCCCTCCCTGTGCCCACTGTTGCTGCCATAGAAAGTTGGGCTGTGGTCACTAAGGGTCATCTCTCATGTCTGTACCCTCAGGAATAAGACTGCAGCTCTCACAGACGACAGGATCAGTAGCATGAGTGAAGTTATAAGTGGTATCAAAACAATAAAAATGAATGCTTGGGAAAAGTCATTTATAGACCTTATTTCCAGACTGAGAAGGTAAGTTTTGTTTTTTTTTTAATATATCACAATGTATGTTTGTACTGTTTTTTTTTTTCTATTTTTACTAAATGGTTTAGAAGTCTTACCAGGTTTTCACATTAAGGTAAATTTAAATACTACCCCTCCATCCCCCCATATGTGGCAAGAGGGTTAAGGGGAATAGTAGAGATGTCATTTTAAGCTGCTCTTTCATTTACCATCTTCCTGAAATACATATGATTCTTACTTATACAGAAATGAAGTTCCAAATACTTCTTAATGCTACAAATTCCAAATAAGCAATGATTCTAAGATATTAGTGTTTGAGATGATATTTAAACTAAAACTATAATATATGTTAATGTAGCATAAATGGGGAGATTATAGAGATTGAGTGTACCTGTATCAGGCCAAACATTATGAATCAGTATTACTCATTCCAAACAGAGCCATGAAAATACTATTCCTTTATCTTTACTTTATGTTTGTGGATTTTTTTTTTTAAAATGTTTAATTTAAATATCTGATGGGTGTTTATACTCTAGCACAGGGTACTTAGAATTTTCTGGGAGTACTCTGTCACCTCTCACTTTGCATCTTTGTGGGGACCCCTCCCTCTGCTGCAAATACACTCTCATCTTCCTTCTTCTCTGGTCTCTGCCAATCCTGACTGACTCCTGCTCATCTTCTCAGGGTCCACATGTGTGTGACTTGTCCTGTCTCTACTGCTCTATGTTACACGACTCAGCTCTGTGCTCCTGGGGGTATGTGCTGGCTGCCTCTGTCTAATGTCTTGGTGTCTCACAAATTTTGTGTTTATTCTTTTTTTAAAAGTGTACACACGTATCATACTACATCTTTTTTATTTCTTTACTCATTTATTTTTACCCTGTGCTGGGTCTTCATGCTGTGCACAGGATTTCGGTAGTTGTGGTGGGCAGGGGCTGCTTTTTCATTGATGTTCTTGGGCTTCTAACTGGTGCTTTCTCTTGTTGCGGAGCACAGGCTCCAGGTGCACAGGCTTCAGTAGTTGCAGTAATGCACAGGCTCTAGAGCTTGGGCTCAGTAGTTGTGGCGCACAGGCTTAGTTGCTCTGCAGCATGTGGAATCTTCCAGACCAGAGATTGAGCCCATGTCTGCTGCACTGGGAGGCCAATTCTTATCCACAGGACCATCAGGGAAGTCCTGAGGTTTATCATTATTTTCCTCTCTGAGTTCATGAGGTCCTGGTGGGGGTGGGCATTTTTTTCTGTCATCAGTGAGAAGTCCAGCACAGGATATGTGGTTGTGAATGCTCGCTGAATGTATGTTCAAATCTGTCAGATTGAGCCCAGTTTTTAAAAGTGTGACATTAAGACTTCATTTAGTTGGAAAAGTGAAGTGGTGATGAAGTGTGTAGTCCTTGGTTTGGAGCAGAGTCCCAGGTGTGCACTCTGAGTGTCTCCATGACATGATTGATGGTTTCCCTTAATCTGTGTCCACTTCCTCAAAAGGGGCCACTCACACAGGGCACTTGAATTCATGCGTTGGATGTCAATGGTTCTTAAAAATGCTATTTCCTACTGTCCTTTCTAGGAAGGAAATTTCCAAGATTCTGAAAAGTTCCTACCTTAGAGGAATGAATTTGGCATCATTTTTCGCTGTCAGCAAAATCATGATTTTTGTCACCTTCATCACCAATGATCTCCTTGACAACCGGATCACAGCCAGCCAAGTGTTTGTGGTGGTGATGCTGTTTGAGGCTCTGCGGTTTTCGAGCACCCTCTACTTCCCCATGGCCATCGAGAAGGTGTCAGAGGCCGTTGTCAGCATCCAAAGAGTCAAGGTTTGGTGACAGATAACTTTTTTCCATTGCAGGTGGATTCTTTGTAAATTGCCTCCTTTTTTGTGGTATCACCATGTTCCAGTTAGGTGAGATTTACCTCTCTCAGTGTCAGATCTGTCAGTCATTCCAAACTGTCTTACATACTCCTATTTCGTCTTAGGTAGAATGCATTACAAAGCATGTAGGATCCCTGCTCATTTAGGGGCTGTAATATCAATAGCAGTGGCACAGGCTCTATGTGCAGTGATGCCCGCGGGGCAATTAAAGTGACCAAAAGCAGGAGAAGGAAGGAAGCAGACTGCATCTCCTGTGCTGACTCAAATGAGATTTGTGTGTGTGTGTGATGAGGTTTCTATACCATAAAAAAACTATTACCCATAAAATAGATCAGCCATACTGGGTCATTTCTGATTCCCTGAGTTTATCATTCTTTCTTATGGGACTTCTAGCAATACTGATAAGGGATGGTCCATGCAGTTTTCAAAATTTCTTTTTCATAGCTTTCACATCTTGAAATAAGACATTCAGGAATATCCTTGGACTGTAGTGATGTAATGAGTGACATGGTAATTTGTCCAAGATGCAAACTTCATGTATGTGTTGTGTGGCTGTGGTTTTATTATTGTTGATATTGGTCTAATTTTAATTAAGGCCTTTAACTAATTGGATGAGGCCCACCTACATTATTGAGGATAATCTGCACTATGCTTTACCGAGAGTCTACTTATTTAAGTGTCCATCTCATCTGAAAAATACTGTCAGTATAATACATGTTTGAACAAGTGTCTGGGGACTGTGGTTTACCTAAATTAACATAAAAGTAACCATCACACCCTCTTGAATCCCTATCTCCTTTGAGCTCTTGGACATAACTTTGTCCTCACTAAGCCAGGTGTAAATGGATTTCTTTCCCTCCCTGAGCTCCAGACTTACCTAAAGGGCAGATACAGTGCCTCTCTCAAATAGCAGATGCTCAGAAAATATTTAACTGAAGAAAACTTCCTGCTTCATCATGTCTGGGCTCTTGCAAATGCCTAACTATTAAGTATGGTAGTAGTGGAAAAAGTTATAACTGATTCTTTGGTAGATTATGTGATACATCAAGAACTGTGACATGAAAGGGGTCCTACAGAAGATTTTCAGGGAATTGTGCTCAAATATTTGAGTAGGGTTTTTTTATTCCCTTCCCACCAAAATGCAATTGAACTGTCCGAGGCCTGAAATTTCTTCCCATGTAGATGTGTGCAGTAATATTAAAACTTATGACCTGGGGAGAATATTGAATTTTCTGGGGCTGACAAATTTTCCTTGTCAGGCTGCTTTGTGTTCTGATGAAGGAAGCACTTGTGATCTGGGCAGAAAACCTAAAATTTCCCTTGTGTATATGAGATGTCTGGCAGGAAGTTGGTCTAGGAATTTAGAGATCTGTCAGCAGTAGCTATTTTCAGTAAAGATGGGACCAATGGCTGAGAATAAGAGTGGTGAGAAGAGTAGGTGTTATCGTGGGAAACTGCTTCCTGGTGAAGTGAAGTGAAGTCACTCAGTCATGTCTGACTCTTTGTGACCCCATGGACTGTAGCCTACCAGGCTTCTCCATCCATGGGATTTTCCAGGCAAGAGTACTAGAGTGGGTTGCCATTTCCTTCTCCAAGGGATCTTCCCAACCCAGGGATCTAACCCAGGTCTCCCGCATTGGAAGCAGACCCTTTACCCTCTGAGCCACCAAGGAAGCCCTTGCTTCCTGGTGGGTTGAAGTAATTGGGGTAAGACTTTCATTTAAATATTAGATGCTTCTTCAGCCCATATAGTTTCTAGAACCCTTTAAAATATTTAGTTGTCTAGTTCATCAGAATCACCTAGTTCAGTTCAGTTCAATTCAATTGTTTAGTTGTGTCCAACTCTTTGTAACCCCATGGACCACAGCATGCCAGCCCTCCCTGTCCATTACCAACTCCCGAAGCCTACTCAAACTGATGTCCATCGAGTTGGTGATGCCATCCAACCATCTCATCCTCTGTCATCCCCTTCTCCTCATGCATTGATCTTACCCAGCATCAGGGTCTTTAAACCCATATGATCATACTTTGGAGTTTCTGATTCACTAGGATTTTTTATTTCTTTCCACCAAAATTCATTTAAACTGTCTGAGGCTTGAAATTTCTTCCCATGTAGATGTGTGCAGTAATATTAAAATTATGATGTGGGTAAAACTTTGACTTTTCTGGGGCTGACAAATTTTCTTTGTCAAGCTGCTTTGTGTTCTGATGAAGGAAACACTTTTTATTTGGGCAGAATCAAAAGTGATTTGAATGGTCTAGTAGTTTTCCCCCACTTTATTCAATTTAAGTCTGAATTTGGCAATAAGGAGTTCATGATCTGAACCACAGTCAGCTCCCGGTCTTGTTTTTGCTGGCTGCAAAGAATATAATCAATCTGATTTCAGTGTTGATCACCTAGTGATGTCCATGTGTAGAGTATTCTTTTGTGTTGTTGGAAGAGAGTGTTTATTATGACCAGTATGTTCTCTTGGCAAAACTCTTTTAACCTTTGCCCTCCTTCATTCTGTACTCCAAGGCCAAATTTGCCTGTTACTCCAGGTATTTCGTGACTTCCTACTTTTGAATTTCAGTCCACTACAATGAAAACGATATCTTTTGGGGATGTTAGTTCTAAAAGGTCTTGTAGGGCTTCATAGAACCGTTCAACTTCAGCTTCTTCAGTGTTACTGGTTGGGGCCTAGACTTGGATTACCATGATATTGAATGGTTTGCCTTGGAAATGAACAGAGATCATTCTGTCGTTTTTGAGATTGCATCTAGGTACTGCATTTTGGACTCTTCTGTTGACCATGAGGGCTACTCCATTTCTTCTAAGGGATTCCTGCCCACAGTAGTAGATATAATGGTCATCTGAGTTAAATTCACCCATTCCAGTCCATTTTGGTTTGCTGATTCCTAGAATGTCGACGTTCACTCTTGCCATCTCCTGTTTGACCACTTCCAATTTGCCTTGATTCATGAACCTAACATTCCAGGTTCCTACGCAATATTGCTCTTTATAGCATTGGACCCTGCTTCTATCACCAGTCACATCCACAACTGGGTGTTGTTTTTGCTTTGGCTCCATCTCTTCATTCTTTCTGGAGTTATTTCTCTACTGATCTCCAGTAGCAAACTACTGACCTGGGTAGTTCATCTTTCTGTGTCCTATCTTTTTGCCTTTTCCTATTGTTCATGGGGTTCTCAGGGTAAGAATACTGAAGTGGTTTGCCATTCCCTTCTCCAGTGGACCACATTCTGTCAGAACTATGAACACAGGTTCATGACATTGTATAGGAGACAGGGATCAAGACCATCCTCAAGAAAAAGAATTGCAAAAAGCAAAATGTCTGTCAGAGGAGGCATTACATATAGCTGTGAAAAGAAGAGAAGCAAAAATCAAAGGAGAAAAGGAAAGATATACCCATCTGAATGCAGAGTTCCAAAGAATAGCAAGGAGAGATAAAAGAGCCTTCCTCAGTGATCAATGCAAAGAAATAGAGGAAAACAACAGAATGGGAAAGACCAGAGATATCTCAAGAAAATTAGATACTAGAGATAGCAAGGGACTATTTCATGCAAAGACAGGCTCAATGCAGGACAGAAATGGTATGGACCTAACAGAAGCAGAAGATATTAAGAAGAGGTGGCAAGAATACACAGAAGAACTATACAAAAAAGATCTTCATAACCCAGATAATCATGATGGTGTGATCACTCACCTATAGCCAGACATCTCATCCAGGGATAAGATAATGTGGTTAGGTTTAACGTGAAATAGAGAGACTTGGCCAGATTTGAGAGATACTCAGAGCACAACTTGAGTTGGGTATTGAGGGTGGAAAAGGTGGATCTCAGGCTGCTTCACATTTGGGGGCTATAAAATCACCTGGATTCACTCAAATAATGAATACTAGAGGAAAACCAAACTTGGGGAGGAGAGCATGAACTTGGTTTTGAATTCTGAGATGCTTCAGATCAGATCAGATCAGTCGCTAAGTTGTGTCCGACTCTTTGCGACCCCATGAATCGCAGTATGCCAGGCCTCCCTGTCCATCACCAACTCCCGGAGGTCACTCAGACTCACATCCATCGAGTCAGTGATGCCATCCAGCCATCTCATCCTCTGTCGTCCCCTTCTCCTCCTGCCCCCAATCCCTCCCAGCATCAGAGTCTTATCCAATGAGTCAACTCTTCGCATGAGGTGGCCAAAGTACTGGAGTTTCAGCTTTAGCATCATTCTTTCCAAAGAAATGCCAGGGCTGATCTCCTTCAGAATGGATTGGCTGGATCTCCTTGCAATCCAAGGGACTCTCAAGGGTCTTCTCCAACACCACAGTTCAAAAGCATCAATTCTTTGGTGCTCAGCCTTTTTCACAGCTTAGAAATATCTAAATGTTTGCTATAAGACCCACTTCACTGACTGTCCTTGGCCTGATTCAGCTTCCTATTCTGTTCAGTTCTGTTCAGTTGCTTAGTTGTGTCTGACTCTGCAACTCCATGGAAGGCAGCATGCCAGGCTTCCCTGTCCATCACCAACTCCTGAAGCTTGCTCCAACTCATGTTCATTGAGTCTGTGATACCATCCAACCATCTCATCCTCTGTCATCTCCTTCTCCTCCTGCCTTCAATCTTTCCCAGCATTAGGGTCTTTTCACGTGAATCAGTTCTTCTTCTTAAGTGGCCAAAATATTGGAGTTTCAGCTTCAGCATCAGTCCTTCCAATGAATATTCAGGACTGATTTCCTTTATGATTGACTGGTTGGATCTTCTTACAGCCCAAGGGACTCTCAAGAGTCTTCTCCAACACCACAGTTCAAAAGCATCAATTCTTCCACACTCAGCTTTCTTTATAGCCCAACTCTCACATCCATACATGACTACTGGAAAAACCATGGTTTTGACTAGAAGGACCTTTGTTGGCAAAGTAACGTCTCTGCTTTTTAACATGCTGTCTAGGTTGGTCATAGCTTTTCTTCCAAAGAGCAAGTGTGTTTTAATTTCATGGCTGCAGTCACCATCTTCACTTATTTTGGAACCCAAGAAAATAAAGTCTGTCACTGTTTCCATTGTTTCCCCAAATATTTGCCATGAAGTGATGGGACCAGATGCCATGATTTTAGTTTTCTGAATGTTGAGTTTTAAGCCAATTTTTCACTCTCCTCTTTCATTTTCATCAAGAAGCTCTTTAGTTCCTATCCTGTTATATAGTTCCTATCCTATTATTTGTTGGAGAGGGAGGTGGCGGCCCACTCCGGTGTTCTTGCCTGGAGAATCCCAGGGACAGGGCAGCCTGTTGGGCTGCCGTCTATGGGGTCGCACAGAGTCGGACACGACTGGATCCTATTATTTAGTTCCTATCCTGTTATATAGTTCCTATCCTATTATTTAGTTCCTATGCTGCTATCTAACAGGTAATAGACAATGACTGGATGTTCATTTTTTCCCTCAACCTGCCTCTCACTTAGATGGGTTAATGTCCAATTAGAAGGTGAAAAAGGCAGCAAGAGTGGAAGAAAAGGTCAGCTGAGTTTACTGATAGGTGGTTAGAGCTGAGTGAGGTCTGACCACAGATGGGCTGGAAGTGTGGTGGGCATCAGGAGTTTAGCTTACAGTGTGGGGTTGAGCTCTGCTGCCACACTGTCCCCCACAGCCTGGAACTCAGTAGACTGGATGGTCATCTCCTAGGATTTCTTCTCAGGTCATATCTGGGAGTCCTAGGAAGGAAACCCACCACCCCTGCCTACTTTAGAGAGGGTGTGGTGGTCCATACCCGCAGGCAGACCTACACGTGTCTTCATAGTTTTGTCTTCTTGTTTATACATGCTTTTCAATTTCCTTTTTTTCATATAGAGAATATGAGGATTTATTATGATTTTATAGGTTCAAGAAGTCCCTCTATTTCTTTCTTAATAATAAAAGGGGTCTGAAGGTCTTGGCATTGAATGACTCCACTAGGATTATAAATATCTTGTCTCTGAAGCACTGAAAGTCTTCAGTGATTTTACATGCCATAAAATGAGTCTCTGAGGTTATATTGTTCATAAAGCAGGTTTTGCATTTCCAGCCACTGGGAACTCAATCTTTTTGGCTACAGTTCTGATGTTGATAGTTTCCTGCAGAACCTGTTCTAGGTCTAAAAGAAATTTAATTTCAGCTTTTTCATTAGCCTGAGTTCTGGAGAAGAATCGAGCCAGCACTTCTGCACCTTCATGAGTTGGTCATGTGCTGAATGGAGTGTCATTTAACCCTTGGAAGAATGTGACTCTTTCCCTACTCAAACCTATTATTTGTGAACAAGCACTCAATAGATTTAATTCATTACTTAGGGCATGCTTGTTCTTTACTTTCTTCTTTTTTTGAAAGTGGAAAATTTCTGTTCTATTGTGTACATACTTAATATTATTTTTTGTCTTGGTAACACAGTTAAGCTAAAATTGGAATTTCTGTCTAGACAAAATGTATAACATACATGTGTAACCTTTTGCTTATTGCTGTGTTAGCTCAGACTGTGTAAGGCTACAGTAGTCATGCAGTCAGTGTTTGTATTGATTTGAACAAGCCCTACAATCTGTTCCTTGCCTTACCCATGATGGGTTGACTCTGTGCAAAGCTTGGTCTCAGTTGGAGCTGTCACTGTAGGTGCATGAATGTAGTGTCTCCCCTCTATGTGACTTACTATCTCTCTGGGGATTCAGAGGTAGGGCGTGCAGTGCCAGCCTGGATTGTCCTGAGTGGTTCCATGGAGGGTTAGCATTTGAGATGGACTCGGAAGAATGGATGGGGTTAGTACTCAGGGTATCCAGGCAGAGGCCACCTGGGGAGTGTGGACTTAGGTACTGATGGGTCTCTGGGTGTGTTATACGTGGTGGACACTCAGAGGTGCTGTAAAGAGATCAGGAAGAAGTGATGTTGGGATCAGTTTGGTGGTGCTGGGGAAGACTGGGGAAGGAACCAACAAAAGAAAAGTTGTATTAATATTTTCAGTGGTTAATAGTGGGTGAAATTCTGAAATCATATTGTTTTGAGAGAAAAGCATTGGGAGAGGGATGAGCTGTGTCAGAACAGGTGAGATCTGGTACCTGGCTGACTATGGAAGAGGTGGTGTGGAGAGAGAACTTGGGGTGTAGTGGTTGAGAGTCTGCAGAGGAGTCCTCAGACCACCGTCTGTCCACCATGTCTCCCTTTGGACTTGGACTTGGGGTGGGTAGGAGGAGCCATGCCCAGTGTTAAGCTCTAAGTGAGCCTGCATGAGAGGAGGAGGGAACAAGTGGATGGCGTCTCCCACCAGCTGGTCTTTGAGAGAGATGCAGGGATCACGATGTCTTTCTTTTCCTGCACAGAAACAGGTTTTCATGTTCAGTTTTTACCAGTTGTTCTTTTGTAGTAGAAGATTGCAATCACATTTATGATTCGGGGGCATGATATTCTGGGTGTCAAAGACTTGAAGTGTGTTTATGATTTTTAGGGTAATAGGTTACTGTTTATGTATTGTTTTCTTTCTCCCACATCCTCAGATGCTTATTTCAGCTTCCTCCTATGTTGGTTTGGACTCAGTTTGCCTGTGAGTCCTAGGATTACCCATGTTAAAGCTGTTTATATAGATAGTTTATTTTTCTCTCATGCAAGTATCCTTGTAAGGCTCTATTATGGGTTTCCTCAGCCGTGGCCACAGGACTGCACAAGGTCAGTTTTCATTGCAATCCCAAAGAAAGGCAATGCCAAAGAATGCTCAAACTACCGCACAGTTGTACTCATCTCACATGCTAGTAAAGTAATTCTCAAAATTCTGCAAGCCAGGCTTCAGCAGTACGTGAACCATGAACTTCCAGATGTTCAAGCTGGTTTTAGAAAAGACAGAGGAACCAGAGATCAAATTGCCAACATCTACTGGATCATCAAAAAAACCACGAGAGTTCCAGAAAAATATCTATTTCTGCTTTATTGACTATGCCAAAGCCTTTGACTGTGTGGATCACAATAAACTGTGGAAAATTCTGAAAAAGATGGGAATACCAGACCACCTGACCTGCCTCTTGAGAAACCTGTATGCAGGTCAGGAAGCAACAGTTAGAACTGGACATGGGACATGGGACAACATGGGACTGATTCCAAATAGGGAAAGGAGTACTTCTGCTTATGTAACTTATATGCAGAGTACATCATGAGAAACGCTGGGCTGGAAGAAGCAAAGGCTGGAATCAAGATTGCTGGGAGAAATGTCAATAACCTCAGATATGCCGATGACACCACCCTTATGGCAGAAAGTGAAGAGGAACTAAAAAGCCTCTTGATGAAAGTGAAAGAGGAGAGTGAAAAAGTTGGCTTAAAGCTCAACATTCAGAAAACGAAGATCATGGCTTCTGGTCCCATCACTTCATGGGAAATAGATGGGGAACCAGTGCAAATGGTTTCAGACTTTATTTTTCTGGGCTCCAAAATCACTGCAGATGATGATTGCAGTCATGAAATTAAAAGACACTTACTCCTTGTAAGGAAAGTTATGACCAACCTAGATAGCATATTCAAAAGCAGAGACATTACTTTGCCAACAACGGTCCGTCTCATCAAGGCTATGGTTTTTCCAGTGGTCATGTATGGATGTGAGAGTTGGACTGTGAGGAAAGCTGAGCACCAAAGAATTGATGCTTTGAACTGTGGTGTTGGAGAAGACTCTTGAGAGTCCCTTGGACTGCAAGGAGATCCATCCAGTCTATCTTAAAGGAGATCCATCCTGGGTGTTCATTGGAAGGACTGATGCTGAAGCTGAAACTCCAATACTTTGGCCACCTCATGTGAAAAGTTGACTCATTGGAAAAGACCCTGATGCTGGGAGGGATTGGGGGCAGGAGGAGAAGGGAATGACAGAGGATGAGATGGCTGGATGTCATCACCGACTTGACGGACATGAGTTTGGGTGGACTTTGGAAGTTGGTGATGGACAGGGAGGTCCGGCATACTGTGATTCATGGGGTCGCGAAGAGTCAGACACGACTGAGTGACTGAACTGAACTGAACTGAGGGGTTTCCTGGGGCTGCTGTAACCAAGTACCACAAACAGGTGCTTAAAACCTCAGAAATTGATTGTTTCTCAGTCCTGAAGCCTAGAAGTTTGAAGTCAAGGAGTCAGCAGGTCACCGTCCCTCTGAATCCTGCAAGAGGGAATCCTTCCTCGCCTCTGTTAGCTTAGGTTGTTGCAGGAAAACCTTGATCTTCCTTGACTTGTAACTGCCATCACTCCAGCTTCCGTCTCCATCATTACATGGATATTTTCTGCCAGTGTGTGTGTGTCCCTGGTTTTCTCTTCTTATAAGAGCACTAATATTGGATTTGGGGGCTACCCTACTCCAGTGTGATCTCACCTTAATTGATTACATCTGCAGCAACCCTGTTTTTAAGTCATATTTTGAGATAATAATTTAGGATTTCAGCAGGCTTTTTTTTTTTTTTTTTGTGGAAATCATCCTCTATTGCGTTAGGGACTCAGACTCTTTCTTTTTTAAACAAAAATTTAATTTTATCTGTGCTGGGTCTTCATTGCTGCACAGACTTTTCTTTAGCTGTTGCAAGCAAGCTTCTCATTGCAGTGACTTCTCTTGTGGATCATGGGCTCCAGGTGCCCAGGCTTCGGTAGTTGTGGCACTTGGGCTCTAGAGCTCAGACTCAGTAGTTGTGGCACATGCCACATTGCTCTGTGGCATGTAGAATCTCCTGGACCAAGGATCAAATTCATGTCCCCTGTATTGACAGGCAGATTCTTATCTACTGCATCAGTAGGGAAGTCCCAGACTCTTTCTTGTTACTCCATTGTGTATGGCCTTGACCAAGCTGGCAGCCTCCAAAGCCCAGGCCATGGAGCAGAGGAAGGTTCTGGACATTGTCACTCTCCACTGATCTGGATTTAATCACGTGGCTGCTCCTATCTGTTTGGGAGCTTGCAGAGCGAGCATTTCCTTCCAGGCTGCCACTTGCAGCTAAAATCTGGGGTTTGGGAAGAATGAGAGCAGATTTTGCGGACAGCCAGCAGTCTCTGCCACATTTTCATGGTTCTTGGAGGAGGCGCTGGCACTGGGGTTGTCTCAATTGTTTACTCAGTTTCTCTGTCATAGTAGCTTTTCTTGTTGGATTATGTCTAGCATTTGCAGGACAGGAGGGAGTTTTCCTGCCTAAGATTATGCTAGCTTTGTAGTGGTTCTCAGGAGTTGGTTTTAATCAGCTACATTCCACTGAATAACTGCTAAGCGATGTGAACATGGCAAGAAGTGGGAGCTACAGTCATTCCTGTTGTAGGAGAGAGGGCAGTGTCCAAGAAGAAGAGACAGTGATTGTGGAAAGATGCTTATAAAATATTTTTAAGAGAAATTTAAGAGCACTTCATCTTTAGAATAACAACTTAAGTGATAATTAATGGAAAACAGTGATACTGACTTAAACACATTAGGCAAAAGGCAGAGTGTGTTTAAGTGTCCAGGGAAAGGTCATCATGCAAAACAGGCATCACCAGGGTTTTCGTTTGGCATCTCTGCCATTGGTCTTGTTGTCCCAGCCTGTCCTGTGCCCCTTGATGCCTGAAGGCCTGGGCATGGCCTTCCTCGCTGTGTTCCTAGCAGTGTCACATGGTGCGTGGCACCTGGTGAGATTCAGTAAGTTTGTGGAATCGTTTCCTACCAGTTCTCCTGTTTGTTGTTAGTAACTCAAAAGGTAAACAATAAAAAATGTCCAGGTTCTAAATGTGTTGAAGTTTGGATTCATATTTTCTCTTTAAGGAGGAACCAGTATACTTGTTGAGAAAGTCACTACTTTTCTCGTGGCCAGNTATACCATATATATATTATTCTATATAATATATATTATTTAGTATGTTCTGATGTGAAACAAAACTACTTTAAGTACAGCTGACAAAATGATATGTAGGCTGTATAAAATCTTTTATTATAAATTACAAGAAAGCAATTATTTTTGTTTGTGCTTTGTTCTTGCAGTTTAACAATCTGTGTTTCTCCTTTTTCTGTAGAACTTCCTATTACTTGATGAGATACCACAGCTCAACCCTCAGCTGCCATCAGATGGTGAAACGATTGTGGACATGAACAATTTCACTGCTTCTTGGGATAAGGTAACAAGTCTTCCACCCCAAGGTCATGACTACTAATTGACAACTGAAGACCTAGGTTTATGGGAGAATGATGAGGTTTTCCACATGGTGTAAAATGTGATTTGCTCATATATTGAGAGTAAGTTATAAAAGTTCTCAAAATCAGGAATAAGGTTTGCAGCTAATGGAGATTAAGTGTAAAAATCAGCCTAAGAAGTTTGACATGTTGCTCTTTATTTCATTTTCAAGAGAGCTTTCAAAGTATTAGCACATTTTGAATTTAAAGTACAAGTGTTTATGATAGTGTTGGGGATTTTCTCCCCGGGACTTGGAAGCGATGAACCTGAAAGAAGGACACTTGGACAATCTCTTGTAAGGACTGACAAGTTTATTTCTGCAGCCAAGCCTTTTTATAGAAGTAGGAACAAAGAGCTCAGAGTATACAGCCAGCAGAGTGTGTACAGGGTTAACACCTAATCAGTAGAAATATTTCAAGGACAGCACACTCTAAGTGACCCATGAGCTTATCCCATAACCAGTTTTCTCAAGCAACATCCTTAATATTTATTATTAAATCTTGGTGCCGGGCATAACCAAAGGCAGGGGATGTTTTTCTGCCCAGGTACATCAAGCTGGGGTATTTCTGGCCCTTCGTCATTTTCCCAAGGACTTCCTCCAACTAGCTATTTTGTACTGGGCTTCCCAACAGATAGAATTTACATGATTGGATGGACAAAATGCTGCAGTGTGGAATGGTTTAATGAATACACAGATATTTGCTAAAGAGGCTTTGGGGAATCAGTGTACATTTTTTGCCTTGATTATTAGATCACTTTATTGTACATGCAGTGAGGCCATGATCTGGATCTTTGCTGTGGGGTAGAGTGGGGGCTCCCCCATTCTAAGCTTCTGGATGGTTCTGGCTACTTTCGTAGGAGCCAGGGGCAGGAAGGAAGCAGCAGGTAGGCATAGTGAGCACCAGTGATTCCTAGTTGAAGGGCTGCAGTGTGTGGAAACTAACAGGGAGATCTGGTGATTTTCCAACACTTAGTTTATTTATGATTTTCTGGCAAACAGGAAAAAACAAGGAGATCTGCTTTCAAAATTGCACATGCAATGCTGCCTCCTTTATCAATGATTGAAATGTCCCTGCCTCCATGGTTCCCTGGTCCTCTGTGCACATCCTCCCGTATCAGTGTGGATTAGTCAGGAAAAAAGAACCCCACCATGGGAGAGGGAGTTCCATGCAGAGAATTAGTTACATAGATGATAAGAGTCAGGAAAAGCAGAAACAGTAAAATGGTGGTGGGTGAGACAACCCAGAAATTAGCAAAGGCAGGAAACTGTTCCCTCCCAAGAGCCAGGAGGACTCAGGAAGGAGATGTCTCTACCAGAGGGTCCACTCTCCAGAGCAGAGCTCAGAAGCCTGGCTACTGTCAGAGGGGGACCATAGGGCAAGTGTCTAGACTCTGTAGACTCCTCCTGTCTTTCATGCCTGTGACTCTGTTTTGCCACCTGCATAGTGTTCACCAACTTCTGATTAAGTGCCTGCCATCTCCATCAGTAGCACAGTAGGATAATATGTTCCCGAATAGATAAAACCACATCCCTGTGCCAGTTGCATGTGGCAACTCACGGAAGGTGCCTGACCTATCCTGAGAGTTTGTCATACCTTATTCCGGTAGATTTACCTCCTGTTTCATATTTCTCTTCACAGTACTCTTGAAGCATTTATGGAAAGCAGTAAAATTCCATTATAAATACCACTCCATGTGAATGCTAACACATATTTTTTAATGACCCATTACCAAATTTCTTTTGTACCAAATTATGCAGCATTTTAAAATGAGCTATTTTGTTTTTCTTTCAAGAACTTAATAAAATGTTCTCAGATTTTTGTGCAACTTGCTTTGTAAAACAAAACAGCCTATTATATTGTCCTTGCATTGCCTATGGAAGTACTGTGACCCTTGCTGGGGCCATTAGTAATTATGGCTGTCAGGTTAGATCACGGGTAAGAAATCCCTTGGACGGGGGACACAGACATTGGGGTTTTAAAGAGAAGCTGAATCTGAATGAAGCCCCTGCTGGGTTGGGAGGCAGGAGATAGACATGAACTCTGTAACCTGCTCCACTAGACAGCCAGGTGGGCAGGTGGGGGCAGGTCTCAGGGACGCAGGTCTCATTCATGAAATGATGGAATTTGGTCTCAATCTCGAAGCTGTAAAATAAATGGTCCTATGGGAGCCTCCATTTATTCATGGGGTTTTCAACTATGTCTGGTACAGAGATGGGGCTCAGCTGATGATCCTTGTTGAGTCAGCATCCCCTGAGTCTGGATAACCAGGAATTGACTGGACCGGCACGTCTGCGCTGCTGAGTGCTGCCCTCTACTGGTCTCGGCAGAGTAGTGCCTTATCCTGAAGCCTGAACAGGGAGGGAACTCAATGTCTGACCCTGGGAAACTGTGAGGGGTGGTGACAGGAAGCTGATGTTGGTATGTGACTCATTGTTTTTTAGTCATAACTGAGTGATGAGTAATAAAATAGGAACCCTAAGTGTCAGAAAAGAATAAAGAAGTGGAGAAGGTTAAAAAAATATTTCTTATGTTTTAACATCTAGCTTCTTATTGGTAGATTTATAGTTGTTTTTTTTTTTTTAAATCTGGGGCTAGTGTTTTTGACCATACAAAATAACTGTCATTTTTTAGCATGTGAATGCTTTATGATTAGTTCATTTCTTTCGGGAGAAATTTTTCATTTTGAGGAATATCCAGACTTTAAAATTGGAGTCATGTTTTTAGTCTTTGGGATACTTTAGAGTCAAGTGTCACCATTTTTTTCTTTTTTTTTTAAAGCATTGGCAGCTATTGACAATTTTCTTAACACTTATGATATGTAAAGACGTACACGGACCTGTAAGTCTCTCAAGAATGTGACTTGTTATTGGCACAATGAATACTTTGTCCTCCGTTGCATTGGGTGGGGGTACTAGCGCACATATCTCCATGGTTTTTGTTATTTTGTTCCTCTGGGCTTCCCTGGTGGCTCAGACAGTAAATAAGGGGCCTGTTTTTCTTCAGTTAGAAGTACTTTATTATCCTCTGTTCAGCCAAGACAGGCAATGCATATAAATACATGTAAAATTAAGGCTTTATTACTTTGATTCCTCATGGCATAATTAATTTATTTTCCATTTTTTGTTGGTGGTGGTGGTGGCTCTATTAAATTAGAGCTCTTGTTAAAAATTAGAGCTTGGACCCTTATTAATAACACTTAATTTGCCAAGAGTGACTATTATATAAAGTACCCCTTTGCTTGCTGAGCACTACTGAGGTTCATTCTTTATCAAAGGAAAGTGGAGAGATTAGTGGAGATTTCAAATTATTTAATTAAAGGCCAGGCATTCCAGGAACTTATGCTGCCACTTTGTGGGGATTGATTGATACTTTTGAACTGGTGTCCTGGAGAAGACTCTTGAGAGTCCCTTGGACAACAAAGAGATAAAACCTGTCAATCTTAAAGGAAATCAGTCCTGAACATTCATTGGAAGGACTGGTGCTGAAGCTGAAGCTCCAACACTTTGGCCACCTGATGTGAAGAACTGACTCATTGGAAAAGACCCTGATGCTGGGAAAAATTGAAGGCAGAAAGAGAAGGGGATGACAAAGGATGAGCTGGTTGAATGGCGTCACCAACTCCATGGACATGAGTTTGAGTGTGCTCTGGAAGTTGGTGATGGACAGGAAGGGAAGCCTTGCATGCTGCAGTCCATGGGGTCACAAAAAGTTGGACACGACTGAGTGACTGAACTGAATTGAACTGTGGAGATTAATGAGACAGTTAAAACCAAGTGTCATGATGAAAACTTACAAATGATTAAAAGCCTCCCAAGCTGGGTATAATATTAAGTGCATTATATTAATATGTTTATGTGCATTATTCAGTTTGTGTTTCAGGCAGGTGCCTTGTCATTTCTACTACTAAAATTCTGTGGGTGTCTAGAGCTCTGTCCTTATGGAAATCTGATAAAAGAATGAGCCTTGTTAACCCCCTAAGAAATATGTATGATTGGATGAAAAGGCCTCCAGGATTTACTATTTTAAAATAGAAAGGAGAAAAATGTGGATTACATTAGCATATCAATGACTATTATGTAATTTTCTCTAACTTCTGAAGTAATGTATGTTACTCTATTGAAATGGGCACATTTGTATAAACTTTAATTTGCAGAAATCAGGAACCCCAACCCTACAAGACCTTTTCTTTACTGCCAGACCCGGTGAACTCTTAGCTGTGGTTGGACCTGTGGGTGCAGGAAAGGTAAGTTGTGATGCCTTTTGTCAGCTTGATGCAATACTGCCCACTGCCCTTGTTAAATTCTCAGAGTTGAGCCCAGAGCTATGTATGACACAGTTTGAATTGGATGTACCTAGAACAGCGTTTCTCAATCTGTGTTCCATGGAATATTAGTTTTGCAAGAAGGTTTCATGGCCAAATAAATCCAGATAAGCACACACTGTGTTTTCTTTCTTGGTGCTTCTCATTGCACAGTTGGGAACCATTGTCAGGAATTTGGAATCTCAGTGAATGAAATTATCGATGTGACAGCTGTTCAGGTTGGATGGAGACAGTGGAGACTTCTTTTCATCACAGTGGCCCCTCTAGGAAGTCTGGAGGCGGTGAAGGCTCTTCTGGGAAGCTCTGAGCATTTCCTCATGTACTTGATGTGATCCTTTCAGTGCACGTGTGGTGAATGTTCAGCCACGTGCTGGAGCTAAAGACACAGATGTGAGCCAGACCCCGACGTCTCCACCGTCCAGAGGCAAACAGGTTCCAGGGCGAGACAGACACACAGGCAGTTTATCTCAGCCCAGTGTGGTGAGCGCTCTGATGGTGTAGACACAGACACGTCACTTCTGTGTGTCACAAGAGATTTGAAAGACGTGCACTTGCACTTAGTGTCCTGTGTTGTGAAACAACAAAATACAGAAACCTGAGTGTGGATGTGTACATGAGAGGGTGATGATTTCCTCTATATGGACTTCTGCTCTTTAGACACAACTCATTTCAGAATTCTTTTAAGTAATCATCTTTGGATATATTCTTCACACATAGCTTTTTAAGGATAAGTGTCTGTCAAGTGAAGGATACCTGGATGCAGGAACAACTGCACTAAATATTAGATACATGAAATACATATCCTGCTGGGCTGCTCTGCTAGTGAAGGATGTTAAACGTTCTTAGTTTTTGCTGAGTGTAGTGCTTCATTTGGGGGCTCCTCTTGGGCAGAGGAGATTGTTATAGTATTTTATTAATATTCTTTATCAACCATTCATTTGCATTGACCAATAGAGTTATTTTAAATTGTTTTTGTCCAAACTTCCAGGGCTGTACTTTATCCTTTTCTAAATGCAAGAGGTCTATTGTGTATCAAGCACCAGCCTGGGGTCAGCTGTGCTATGGGATGTGTTCCATCCTGAGTGCACCCTGTTCATGTGTGTGTGTTGCCGTCTGTTTCAGTCATCACTGTTACGTGCTCTGCTGGGGGAGCTGCCCCCGAGCCAGGGGCAGGTCAGCGTGCAGGGGAGGATCGCTTATGTTTCTCAGCAGCCCTGGGTGTTCTCAGGAACTGTGAGGAGTAACATTTTATTTGGAAAGAAATATGAAGAAGACCGATATGAAGAAATAATAAAGGCTTGTGCTTTGGGAGAGGTGAGTAAGAACTTTGAGTAGCATGTACTAGAATTTCAAATGACAGACTTGGTTTAAATTATCAGTAAAGTTTGTTGAAAGTTCTTTTTATTTTTTAAAGTTTGAAAGATCATTCAGTGTTGTTTAATATTTACACCGGTCTTCTGAGTGAGTATGCAGGCATATATGCTAGTCCTTCAATCCTGATGTCATAAGGACGCTCACAGAATGCTTTGTTGAGGAGGGGGTTGTTTCAATTTGTGAAGTTTCATTCACTTGTAACTTATTTTTGTAGTGGACAATTACAAAAATTTCTAAAATTAGAGTGTACAGTATAATGAACCCTCATGTGCCCACTCCCCACCTTCAAGCAGGAGCAGCTGGCGGCCAGTCTTGCTGCATCTCCACCCCTGCCCTCTGCCAGCCCCACTCCCACCCCAGGTTATTCTGGAGCAGATCCTAGACCTCAGATTAGTTCATCTGTAAAGCATTTGGCTCAGCTGGTAAAGTGTCTGCCTGCAATGTGGGAAACCTGGGTTCGACCCCTGGATTTGAAAGATCTCCTGGAGATGGGAACGACTACCCACTGCAGTATTCTAGCCTGGAGAATTCCATGGACTCTATAGTTCATGGAGTTGCAAAGAATCAGACACGACAGAGTGACTTTCACTTTCACAGCTTCTCTAGTGGCTCAGACTATAAAGACCCTGCTTGCAGTTCAGGAGATGTGGGTTCAGTTCCTGGGCTCGGAAGATCCCCTGGAGAAGGGAATGATTACCCATTCCAATATTCTTGCCTCCTGGGCTACAGTCCATTGAGTTGCAAAGAGTCAGACACGACTGAGAGACTAACACACAGATATTTTACTAGATTTTCTCTAAGAGATAGGAGAGCCTTTGGAAAATACATACTAGTTCATCTGAAGAATAACCCAAATTCCTCAATATGATCAACCTTCTAGTTTACATATTGCTAGTCATCTCACTCGGGGAAGGCAATGGCACCCCACCCCAGTACTCTTGCCTGGAAAATCCCATGTACGGAGGAGCGTGGTAAGCTCCAGTCCATGGGGTCGCTAAGAGTCGGACATGACTGAGCGACTTCACTTTCACTTTTCACTTTCACGCATTGGAGAAGGAAATGGCAACTCACTCCAGTATTCTTGCCTGGAGAATCCCAGGGACAGCCGTCTATGGGATCACACAGAGTCAGACACGACTGAAGCGACTTAGCAGCAGCAGCAGTCATCTCACTGAGAAGTCTCCTTTACCATTGGTTTGAATCAGACTCCACATGAGGTCTGCCCCCTGCACTTGGTTGGTACCTCCTCAGTCTCTTTCAGTTTCTAGATTTTTCTCTGCACTTGGTTATGACTGGTATTTTTATTTAAAGAAAAGAGAATGCTTTAACATTTCTTCTTAATATTGCATTGTTTCACTGAGGGAGAGATTGTTTTCAGAAAAGACTGGGTTTCACAGAAAATGGCAAGGTGAAACTCTGAAATTTAGATGAAATCAGTGAATGAATGGTGAAAATGAAATTACCTGATAAGATAATATAATCTGGCAAAAAAGAAATAGAAATGTAAACCCTGATAAATACTGTGTTACTCTCTTAGGTTATAGAAATCGAAGTGATAGCACTAAAGGGCTCCCCCTCCCCAGGGCTGTTCAGTGCAGTGTGTTCTTCTGTGCTGTGAGGAAAAAACTGGGACAGTCTTTCAAAGGTGCGGTGTTGAAGGCTCCAGACTCGCTTTGTGAAGCAAGAGTAATTTTGCCTGAACAATGACGTGAATGTCATAGATTGTATGAGATGAGCAGCATTTTGTGATGATGTGAACAAAACAGAATTGCTTGTTTAATGCTCTCATTTCTTTCTCCTGGGTTGTTATTAATGGGAGATCGTTCTTTTGTGGAAATGATATTGTTACTGAGTCCACTCTTTTCATACTGTGGACTCAGTAACAATATCATGAAGTACAAGCTGGAATCAAGATTGCTGGGAGAAATATCAACAACCTCCGATATGCGGATGACACCACCCTTATGGCAGAAAGTGAAGAGGAAGTGAAGAGCCTCTTGATGAAGGTGAAAGAGGAAAGTGAAAAAGCTGGCTTAAAACTCAACACTCAAAAACTAAGATCACGGCATCCAATCCCAACACTTCATGGCAAATAGATGGGGAAACAATGGAAACAGTGACACACTTTGTTTTCTTGGGCTCCAAAGTCACTGAAGATTGTGACTGAAGCCATGAAATTAAAAATGCTTGCTCCTTGGAAGAAAAGCTATGATCAACATAGACAGTGTATTAGAAAGCAGAGACATTACTTTGTCGACAAAGGTCCATCTAGTAAAGGCTATGGTTTTTCTAGTAGTCATGAATGGATGTGAGATTTGAATCATGAAGAAAGCTGAGTGCCAAAGAACTGATGCTTTTGAACTTTGGTGTTGGAGAAGACTCTTGAGAGCCCCTTGGACTGAAAGGAGATCAAACCAGTCCTTAAGGAAATCAATCCTGAATATTCATTGGAAAGACTGATGCTGAAGCTGAAGTTCCAATACTGTGGCCATCTGATGCAAAGAACTGATTCATTGGAAAAGACCCTGATACTGGGAAAGATTGAAGGCAAGAAGAGAAGGAAATAACTGAATATGAGATGGTTGGATGGCATCACTGACTTAATGGATGTAAGTTTGAGCAAGCTCTGGAAGATGGTGATGGACAGCGAAGCCTGGCATGCTGTAGTTCATGGAGTCTCAAAGAGTTGGATATGACTGAGCCACTGAACTGAATTCAAGCTCACTCTGCTTGCTGTACTGTAGGCCAATAAATCTGAGATGAGGTGTTGAGGCAAGGAAGGGACTTTATTCAGGAAGCCACTGACAGAGAAAATGGCAGGTTTAGTATCAGTTCAGTCACTCAGTTGTGTTTGACTCTTTGACAAAACGTGGTCCACTGGAGATGGGAATGGCAAGCCACTTCAGTATTCTTGCCTTGAGAACCGCATGAACAGTATGAAAAGGCAAAAAGATAGGGCACCGAGAAATGAACTACCCAGGTCAGTAGGTGCCCAGTATGCTATTGGGGATCAGTGGAGAAATAACTCCAGAAAGAATGAAGAGACAGAGCCAAAGCAAAAACAACACCCAGTTGTGGATGTGACTGGTGATGGAAGTAAAGGCCAATGCTGTAAAGAACCATATTGCATAGGAACTTGGAATGTTAGGTCCATGGATCAAGACAATTTGGAAGGGGTCAAACAGGGGATGGCAAGGATGAACACTGACATTGTAGGAATCAATGAACTAAAATGGACTGGAATGTTGGACATGGGTGAATTTAACTCAGATGACCATTATGTCTACTACTGTGGGCAAGAATCCCTTAGAAGAAATGGAGTAGCCATCATAGTCAACAAGAGAGTCCGAAATGCACTACTTGGATTCAACCTCAAAAACCACAGAATGATCTCTGTTCGTTTCCAAGGCGAACCATTGAATATCATGGTAATCCAAGTCTATGCCCTGACCAGTAATGCTGAAGAAGCTAAAGTTGAATGGTTCTGTGAGGACCTACAAGACCTTATAGAACTAACACCCAAAAAAGATGTCCTTTTCATTACAAAGGACTGGAATGCAAAAATAGGAAGACAAGAGACACCTGGACTAACAAGCAAATTTGACCTTGGAGTACAGAATGAAGCAGGGCAAAGGCTAATAGAGTTTTGCCAAGAGAATGCACTGGTCATAGCAAACACCCTCTTCCAACAATACAAGAGAAGACTTTACACATGGACATCACCAGATCAGATCAGATCAGATCAGTCGCTCAGTCGTGTCCGACTCTTTGCGACCCCATGAACTGCAGCACGCCAGGCCTCCCGGTCCATCACCAGCTCCCGGAGGTCACCCAGACTCACATTCATCGAGTCAGTGATGCCATCCAGCCATCTCATCCTCTGTCGTCCCCTTCTCCTCCTGCCCTCAAT
>SJXY01001957.1:96690-113288 GCA_006410495.1 Tragelaphus scriptus | reverse complement strand
GATGCCATGATCTTCGTTTTCTGAATGTTGAGCTTTAAGCCAACCTTTTCACTCTCCACTTTCACTTTCATCAAGAGGCTTTTCAGTTTCTCTTCAGTTTCTGCCATAAGGGTGGTATCATCTGCATATCTGAGGTTATTGATATGGTCAACACCAAAATCAGATTGATTATATCCATTGCAGCCAAAGATGGAGAAGCTCTATACAGTCAGCAAAAACAAGACTGGGAGCTGACTGTCACTCAGATCATGAACACTGTATTGCCAAATTCAGACTTCAATTGAAGAAAGTAGGGAAAACCACTAGACCATTCAGGTATAGAGTGGAAGTGACAAATAGATTCAAGGGCTTAGACCTGATAGAGTGCCTGAAGATCTGTGGACAAAGGTTCATGACATGGTATAGGAGGTAGTGATCAAGACCATCCCAAGAAAAAGAAATGCAAAAAGGCAAAATGATTCTCTGAGGAGGCCTTACAAATAGCTGAGATGGCAGGTTAGCACCTCAAAATAGTCATCTCATCTGGGGCAGGATGTCACATTCTTCTGTGAATCAGAGATGGTTGGACATGAGGAAACAAAGTAAAAAGATCATTTAATTCTTGTGAATATCTTATAAAGTAGCAAGCCTCATGCTGGGAGAGAAGTTAGTTGCACTTCCTTATAACCCTTCACAGGTGGGCAGGGTCAGGCTATCTCCTTGAGGCAGGCCATTGTGCATGCCTGCAGTAACAAAAGCAGCAAGATAAGGATTAAAGTCACAGAAGCAGATCCAGTATGAGTTCAAAAGTAACCCTTCCTGGTTACAGTATCAAGGTAGCAGGAATGAGCTGGATTTTTATTAAATGGTGTTTATAATGTGGTGATCCACTGGTTAGAACTCCATGCTCCCAATGCAGGGGGCATAGGTTCGATCTTTAGTCAAAAGCTAAGATCCTACATGCCACAAGGTGCAACCAAATATTTAAAAACAATTTAAGAGCAAATACATGGACTTCCCTGGTGGCTCAGATGGTAAAGGATCTGCCTGCAATGGGGGAGACCCGGGTTCAATCTCTGGGTCCAAAAGATCCCTGGAGAAGGGAATAGAACCCACTCCAGTATTTTTGCCTGGAAAATTCCATGAACAGAGGAGCCTGGTATGCTATAGTCCATAGGGGTTGAAAGAGTCAGACACAGCTGAGCGACTAACGCTACACTACAAATACTGTGTGAACAAAGGGGGAAGCAAAGGTAAACAGTGAGAACAGCAGCTCCCATTCAGAGTCTAAATGCAAATCATTTTCTCTCTCTCACACGTGTGTGTATACACGCATAAGAAGATATGTAAGTTATTCTTTATGAGTGTCCTCAATGTTAAATTCCTCATTTTTTGTTGGTAAAGCTGAAGCTTGGGGAATGAAACAGCAGTCCTTAACATTTGGAACTCAAGTTCAGATCTGTTTCTGCACAACTCTAGACTCCATGCTTGTCTTCGGTGCTGTGCTGGCTTGAGGAAGTTTAAAAGAAAGAACTTTTCAAAAAGCAGGTGATGGATGAAGGTGGAAGGGGGGATGTGGAATAAACAGATTTCAGGCCTTTTCTCTTTACCTTAATCATGTCCAGCTCCTGGTGCCCACATCAGACTCCAAAGACCCAGGCCAAGTGTGAGTGTTTCTCTCATGACCTTGCCTTTCTGGTGAAGCTTAGGCCTGTCTTTCTCTCCCACATTTGAGCATCTCTGGAGAAGAGCAGCTGTGGGACAGTGGCTACCATTCAGCCTTTTCCTCAGCGGCCATCGTTCTCCCTGGGGGATGATGCTTTGCTGCAGCCACATGGCGTGACTGGACCAGTACCGTGGACAGTGTTCTGAGGCTTCCCTCACCCTGGACCATCCATGCAGCAGATTCTGTGAGAAGGGGCCCTGCAAGACTGGGCTGCACAGCGATTCTTCTGTATGTGATGAGACAAATATTTACAAAGATGGACTGCTCTCCTGTTTGCATGGTCAGGACAAAGAGTTGGGGTCCCTGGTGCCCGTTCTCTCCTTGGTAGGAAGGTGGCCTAGGGCAGAGGAGTAGTGAGAGGGGAGTCTGGACCTGGTTACGCCATTCCTGCTCTCACTTTGAACACGTCCTGTTATCTGACTGAGGTTTCCACAGCAAAATGAGGACACTGAGTCAGTGGTTTTCCAAGAGGTTTTGTTGCTGCTCTGAAATGTCCTCTATGACTGATTAGCAATTAACAAGGGGTTAGCAAGGTCTTTGCAGCACTTGGGAACCATTTAATGAGTTATGAGAGCCTCTGCTTATCTCCTTTTGGAATCCATGTGTTGGTGGATGGACATGAGATGGTCACAGATAGTAGAGGTGTCGAGTTATTTTGGGCTTCCTTGGTGGCTCAGTGGTAATCTGCTTGCAACACAGGATCCCTGGGTTTGGAAGATTCCCTGAAGGAGGGCATGGCAACCTCCTCTAGTACTCTTGCCTGGAGAATTCCATGGACAGAGGAGCTTGGTGGGTTACAGTCCATGTGATCGCAGAGAGTCAGACACAGAAATGATTAAGCAGCAGCAGGGGCAGCAGTTATCTTGGCCTGAAGATACAGAGACTGCATGTGTAGTAGAAAAGGTTTGACCTTTAGAGAAAAATAGTCCCGGATAGGATAGTAACTCCAGGTGTTTGTCTCAGTCTCTTCTCTTATTACATGGTGGAGGGGTGGGGTTACCCTAAAGGCTACAGGCCACGCCTGTGCAATGCAAGCAAGTCAGGGTTTCAGTTAATGGCAGCAGCTGTTACTAACACCGCCTTTTTCTCTTCATTCATCCATACTTAAACGCATATAAATATTATAAAGATTTCTCCTTACAGTTCTCCCTGTGCTCACATCTGCCTAATCTTGGAGGGAAAAATAGTTTAAAAAAGCAAAATTTTTTGTATTACATATATTAATAACTAGATGTATTAAACTAGATCTAATTGAAGTAAACCTTTAAGCTTATTGAGCTGAAAACTTTTCTGTAATAAAATAGGGAGATACGAAGTAATCACATTGGGAATATCAATTCAGGCTGATGAGATAACTCCAAGGTCCAGGAGTCAGCAGGCTCAGGGATTGAGTCTCAGTTTCTCTATTTACTAGGAGTGTGATCAGTCACCAATAGTAAGTTATCAATTCCTGTCCTTTTTCCATTTATAGGGGTTTTTCCTACACTTTAGATTCTCACAGCATCCTTGAGTGTAGTGATTCTTGTTTCTGTAGCACATTCTGTAGAACAGGAAAGTGAGACTTAGGAGATCAAAGGATTTGTTTATCATGGAGACCCCGGTGTGCCACTTGCTTCTGCCCCAAATTTGGTAAAGTAGAGACAAAGAAATGAATGCTGTTTGTCTATGCCAGGATCTGTCCAGTGGATCTGCCAGTAAATTACAGGCAGCCTAAAATTTCTAATGTAATAACTGTGTAACTTAAACTTGATTGTTATTTTATGGTTTTGTGGATGTTCTTGTCATCTTTTTTTATTTCCCCAGGTACTCTGGGGAAAATAACAGATTTTTCAATTTATTTCTTAAATAGTATTCAGATAAAACTTATGATAGATTCCCCGATTCTCAAATCAAATCTTCATATCCTTCTTAACTTTGAATGTTTTCTGCTTCCATGGGCAAGCATCTACTTGGTTTAGCTGATCTGCTCCGTGTTCCTTGAGAACACTGTTTCCCTTTAGTTTTTCATGTCCTGCCTGCTTTTTTTTTTTTTTGCTCCCTTTTCTTATATAGTTCTTATCTGTCACTCTATGACTGGTCTTAAGTATCACTGTGAAGAATCCAGTCAGGGCCTATTCCTTCTGTGAAAGTGGGAAGCTGACATCATGTTCAGCAAAATTGGAAATTTAAGACACACTCATTCCCTGATAAAACAAGCTCTCATAGCTGTGTCTCTAGCATAGACCTTTACACTTGCATGTCCAGCTGCACCGTGATATCACCGTGATATCATCTCACCTTGTCCACAAGTGAAGTCTCCTAAAGCAACATCCACCATCTTCCCCAACTCAGTATATGGAGACCCTGTCCTTCCCCTTCCTCATGTCTCAGACACTACAGTCTTCCTCTTCTCTTAAAGCCCACTTCCATCCCATCAGCAGGTCTTACACACTCCACCTTCCAAGTGTGTCTGGAGTGTGAACTTGTCGCTCAATTCCTGCTGCTCCACTCTGATCCTGACCACCATCATCTCTCCCCTGGATTATTCCTGTTGCCTCCTCACTTGTAGTCACCCTCACCCATTCCCCGTTACTGCCTGTTTTCCACAAAGCATAGAAGTGATTCTTTAAAAAACCTCAGACCCGGTCAGTCCTCCCTTCTCCCCCTTCCCCTGTTACTGGGAGTGATGCCAGGGCTCCTCCTGCTCTGTCTCTGCCCCCACTCCCCTCATTCTCACTCTGCTCTCCTGCCTCCTTGTCCTGAACTCCTTGGGCATCTCCCCGTGGCCCCTGCACTCGCCCATCCCTCTGTGGGGCATAGCCTCTCCAGGTCTGCCTGAGTCCCTCCTCCTCCCCAGATCTGCTCACACCCTCTCTGAGCAGAGCCCTCACACCCCAGTGTGGACTCACTTCCCTCCTTTACTCTCCATCCCCTTTAGCCAGCTTGCTTTTCCTTTCTGTCCATAGTACTTGCACTCTGGTTAATTTCTTATATCATCCATCCCCCACTATGGAAAGAAACTCTAGGACTTTGTTTCTTTCTGGCTGAATTCATCATGCCCTGAATAATGCCTGGTGTATAGGTCGATCTTCAATAAGTAAGTGTGAAAATAGTCAAATGCATAAATGCTGTGAAAAACTATAGAATGAAAACAAATGAGAAACCAAAGAGGTTTTTTTTTGTTGTTGTTGTTGTTCAAGGCTATAGTTTAGTCACTATGAAACATTCCCATTGCCCTTCATCAAATACCTGTATGAAGAGCTGGCACTAAAGGATTAGGGGGATGGGAATTCCTTGGTGGTTCAGTGGTTAGGGCTCCATGCTTTCATGGCTGAGATTGTGGGTTCAGTCCCTAGTCAGAGAACTAAGATCCCACAAGCTACATGGTTTGGCTAAAAAAAAAAAAAAAATAGGATGAGAGGAAAGTGAAAGTTGCTCATGGAATTCTCCAGGCCAGAATACTGGAATGGGTAGCCTTTCCCTTCCTCCAGGGGTCTTCTCAACCCAGGAATCCAACTGGGGTCTCCTGCATTACAGGTGGATTCTTTACCAGCTGAGCCACAAGGGAAGCCCAAGAATACTAGAGTGGGTAGCCTCTCCTTTCTTAAGGAATTTTCTCAACCCAGGAATCCAACTGGGGTCTCCTGATTGCAGGCAGATTCTTAACCAACTGAGCTATGAGAGGAGGATAACACATTTTAAATCTTATTCTCTTTCCCTTTTCTATCTCTACATAGGATTTACAGCTTCTGGAGGATGGAGATCAAACTGTGATAGGAGACAGAGGAACCCCGCTGAGTGTAGGACAGAAAGCCCGGGTCAGCCTCGCCAGGTAAATGGGGTTTCAGTTGCCATCCTGCCTCTCCTCCTCCGTGGCTTCTAGTGGACTTAAGCACTCAGACCGAGCTCCCTGGGTGGGCCTGTGTGAAGCAGGGTCTTGGTTCTTTCTATGGACTCTTGGATTTAACATGAAGTTGTTGGACACCATCATGATTCAGAGATGAAACCCAGGCAGTATGAAGTGTCTTCTCCTGACATCTGTCTATGTTTTCTAGAGCTATGTATCAGGACGCAGACATCTACCTTCTGGATGATCCATTCAGTGCAGTGGACGTAGAAGTCAGCAGGCACTTGTTTGAACAGTGAGTTTGCTCCTGTGTTTCTATCATCTCTGCTTTCCAGGAACCCTATAGAGATCAGGGAAGAGAGCTCAGGAAAGCCTTTGTGCTTCAGGAGACTCAGCTCACTCTGCCCTCGTGCCCCTCCCTTCCCTCCCTTCCCTCCACAGAAGATCCATCGTAGAGAAATCTTACATCATGATGAGGTCAAGAAAGGACAATACAGAAGGTATTCCAGTGTGTGGAGACCAGTGGAGTCTGTGCTTCAGGGAGTGAGGAATAAATGGCAGATTTCCCCTGCTAATTGCAGTTGATGGATCCAGACCCCAGGAATAAGAAAGATGATACACGGTTTTTAAGTCAGAGAACAGGACTTGGTAACCTCATACTTGGCTGGCAGTTCTTTTCCACCATCANGTTTCTGAAAATGGGATTTGTTCTTGCTTTCTTTATCCATTCAGCTGTCAGTTGACATTTAGGTTGTTCCCTTGTCTTGGGTGTTGTGAATAGTGCTTCTATGAGCATAGGGGTACATGTGTCTTTTTGTGGTTTTGTCTGGATGAATGCCTAGGAGTGAGATTGCTAGATTATAGGGTAATTCTATTTTTAATTTGCTGAGGAACCTCCAAACTATTTTCCATACTACCTCTACTAACTTACATTCCTCCCAACAGTGTAGAAAAGCTTTATTTTCTTTGTATCCTTTCTAGCCATTGTTATTTTAATGATGGCCATTCTGACTGGTATGAAGTGGTACATCACTATAGTTTTGATTTGCATTTCTCTAATAATTCATAATGTTGACCATCTTTTCATGTGCCTATTAGCTATATATATATATATATCCTTTGGAGAAATGTCTATCTGCTAATTTTTCAATTGGATTGTTTGTTTTGTTTTTGTTATTGAATTGTATGAAATGTTTGTATATTTTGCAGATTAGCCCCTTGTCAGTTGCATCATTTGGAAATGTTTTCTCCCATCCCGTATATTGTCTTTTTGTTTTCTGATGGTTTTCTTTGCTGTGCAAAGGCTTGTACATTTGATTAGGTCCCATTTGTTTATTTTGTTTTTATTTCTATTGCCTTGGGATACTAACCTAAGAAAACATAGATATTATTTATGTCAGAGAATATTTTACCTGGGTTCTCTTCTAGAAGTTTTATGGTATCATGTTTTAAGTTGTTAAGTCATTTTAAGTTTATATTTGTGGGTGGTGAGAGGGTATGTTCTAACTTCATTGATTTACAAGCCTGTGTCTCTGCCTTTATGTCTTAGTCTCCTCTTCATCTAAGCTCACCAGTCAGATTAAATTAGGCCCAGAGTAATTAAGGGTAACAGTTACTTCTTTAAAGTCCCTGTCATGAAATTCTAAGACACTAATGGCTAAGATATCAATAAATGAATTTTGAGGGGACATGACTGATTTACAGCAGGTCCAGAATAAAAGAGTATAAACTTCAGCAGAGTCAGTGGATGTGTGAGGAGCTCTTACCTCTGGACACGAGGAGCTGGGATTTCACATCCACTAAGCAGAGGTTGTTGGACTTTGATGGAACCTGCACATATGAAAAACATGCTTAGTGCTGGGGTGATGAAAGAGTTGAGAAGATGGATATTGATGATGGCTGCACAACAATGTGAATGTACTTAACGCCACTCAACTGTATGCTTAAAATGGCAGAAATGGTAAATTTCATGTTAGGTATATTTTACCACAGGGTTTCCCTGATAGCTCAGTGATAAAGAATCCACCTGCCAAGCAGGAGATGCAGGTTGGATCCCTGGGTTGGGAAGATCCCCTGGTGAAGGAAATGGCAGCTCACTCAAGTATTCTTGCTTGGAGAATTCCATGAACAGAGGAGTCGGGTGGGCTACAGTCCATGGGGTCGCAAAGAGTCAGGCATAACTTAGGGGCTGAACAACATCAACAATATATTTTACCACAATTAAAAACAAAAAAAACCAAAAAACAAAAAACACCTGCATAGTAGAATCTCATCTTTCAGAATCCGAGGTGGCAGAGGAGCTGACAAATGGCATGGCCTCCAGTTCTCTAACCGGGCCCCCCTTTCCCACGCTCTTTTGATCCTGACTGGATGAATTTTCCCTTAGAGAAGTGCCTTGTGACTTGTCATGAGTTCAGTGACTGGGGCTAGTGCTGCGACAGGGATCCCCCACCCCCACCCCCACCCTCCTGGCTTAGGAGCTTAGGCTCCCTCTTCCCAGGACCCTGACCTGAACCTACAAATGTCTGCCACCCCATCTTATGTGAGGCTGCACAAGTTCTCCATCATTTCCTGAACAGTTTCTGCTGGCCATCGCATCTGTGTCATGGGGAGGGGAGAGGGAGGCATTCTGATTGCTGAGAACAGTATGCTGATCACAGTAGTCCTCCCATGTTCTTATTCGAACACAGGAAATATTTGTAAAGTTTTCTTAAACATTTTGGGTTTAATGACTTGAAATGTACACTTGATGGACGCAAGCTTGTTTAGATTGTTGCTTGCTAATCACAGCCACATTCTCTAGGGAAACTTAAAGCAGAGAACATGAAGGCAGTTTATGAAATCACTCAGCAGCAAGGGGAGAATGTTCTCTAGTTAGAAAGTTGGATGGAATAATATGCTATGAGTGATGGTAGGCATGTCGAAGCTTAGTAATGCGGTTGTTGTTCTATCGCTCAGTCGTGTCCAACTCTTGGTGACCCCATGAACTGCAGCTTGACAGGGAGTATTTTGTATTAGTAATGGGGATTGTTTTATATTACAAGTGAATGACTCACGCTCTACTTGCTGTTAACAGTTTCCTTCAGTTGTGAATATACATCCAAGTTTATTAAGGTTCTGTGAATTTACATCTATATGTTGCAGACGTTATGTGGGTTCTATCACCTACAGAAGGTTAGCTGCCTTAAGGGAACTGATGCAGTGTTACCTGTGTCTATCTTGGATTTTAACATGTTTCAGCCCCATATCACCAGACCCCTGCATGCTGTGTCATCAGGTCTTTGGGTCTGTCCTGATAAGACTCCCATGCTGCTGTCTACACAGCTCACCCTCCTGCTCCAGCCCTTCCCAGACCCCTCTGCCAACCATGTTCAGGATGCAGCTCCAGGTCCTCAAACAGAGAACAGGCTTCTTTGCTGTCAGCTCCCATCAGCCTTTCCAGCTGTGCTGGATTTGTGGGAGCCCTTTCTCACCCCTTCCTGGAAAAGGGAATGGCAACCCACTCCAGTATTCTTGCCTGGAGAACCCCATGGACAGAGGAGCCTGGTGGGCTACAGTCCATGGGGTCACAAAGAGTCTAACAAGACTCAGCAACTGACACTTTCATTTTCACTTTTTTCTCACCCCTGTCTGTCTGTATATATTCTGGTCCCTCTGTCCCCAAGCTAGGGAACAGTGTGCCAGGGCACAGAAAGAAGGTGAAAAGTGGGACCTGCCATTCCCCCTGCTCCTCCAGTGAATACCTGTGCCCCTTGTCTTCCCACAGCCCACAGAGGGCTGCACTTGACCATTTATGAGTACCCCCCACCAAGCCCCCATAAGCTGTGAATGCAGGAAGGTGCCTCAGCCCGGCTTGTTCAGTCCCAGGACCCCTGAACCTGCTGTGTCTTCTTCCAGGGATGTTTCCCCAGAGAGTCTCAGGGCTCCCATGTCTCCCCATCTAAGACAGCAGCCTCCCTTTCTTTTCCTTCACAGCACATGTCATGGCCTGAAAGGGCATTTTCTATACTTGTTCTGTGTGTCCCTATTTACATGGTATGTAGTGTTGTCTCCTGTCTTGACCAGCGGGTGTATCCTTGGCATGTAGGACAGTGCCTGGCTCACAAACCTCTGCTGACTGGATAAATGAAGGTGGGGACTCTGTCTTTTTTGATTTATTTGATACACATCCTTGTACCATTGGATGTGTCCACCCTTAACAGAGCCCATTATAGAATTATACATGGTATGATACTTCCTGGTGTACGTCCATACTTCTACACTTCCCTGGTGGCTCAGGCAGTAAAGTGTCTGCCTACAATGTGGGAGACCCAGGTTCAATCCCTGGGTCAGGAAGATCCCCTGGAGAAGGAATTGGCAACCCACTCCAGTACTCTTGCCTGAAAAATCCCATTGACGGAGGATCCTGGTAGGCTAGAGTCCATGGGATCGCAAAGAGTCGGACATGACTGAGGGACTTCACTTTCATATGGTTATTATAAGATTAACCTAGCCCTTACATCGGGGAAGGCAATGGCACCCCACCCCAGTACTTTTGCCTGGAAAATCCCATGGACGGAAGATCCTGGTAGGCTCCAGTCCATAGGGTCGCTAGGAGTCGGATACGACTGAGCGACTTCACTTTCACTTTTCACTTTCATGCATTGGAGGAGGAAATGGCAACCCACTCCAGTGTTCTTGCCTGGAGAATCCCAGGGACGGGGGAGCCTGGTGGGCTGCCGTCTATGGGGTCGCACAGAGTCGGACACGACTGAAGTGACTTAGCAGTAGCAGCCCTTACATAAAAAAAAAAAAAAAAAAAAAAAAAATTAAACAACTGACGAAGCAATCATTTTTATGGCATGGCTTGGAAATCTTTACTCTAAAAACTTGGAAAGTAGAGTGGTTTGGAGAAATAGTATTATATTTAATTAATAAATTTTTATTTATTTATTTGACTGCATCGGGTCCTAGTTGCAGCACACAGGATCTTCTTGCTTCATATGGGATCTTCCGTTGGTGACACACAGCCTCTCTAGCTGTGATGCACAGGCTCAGGCGCTCTGAGGCGTGTGGGATCTTAGTCCCCCTACCAGGCTGCCAGGGATCTGACCTGTGTCCCCTGCGTTTGCATGTGGATTCCAACCACTGGAAGTATCACCTGGGAAGTCCTCTAAAAAGTGTCTGAAATTTAGTCACTTGTCTGATGTCATCAGGCTCGTGAGAGGGACTGAGCTGCAGTCTGCTGCCTCCAGACTCTACATCTGACTCACTCACAGGCTGAGCTCTGGCCCAGGCCCCTGAGATTTGCTCTACGAGGGTCTAGGACTCCCAGAATACCTGCCTGGAGCCCTGCCCGTGGTCACTGGGGCCCTGGACCCACTCACTGGCTTCCCTGGAGGGGCTGTAGACCCTCTGGGGTGAGACTGCGGCTGAGTCCCTAGGGGTCTGCCTTTAAAATGTAGGAGCAGTCTGAGGGGTTACTATGAAAAAAAAACAAAAACAAAAACAAAAAACACCGAAGTTTGAATTCTGAGGAGGTCTTGGCTAAGGAAATTGTGTGTCCTTTGAGCCCTGGGTGATCAAATCAGAGTAAGATTTGGATTGTTTGGACTCTCATCTTTCATTTTCACAATCAGAAAGTTTTCAGTGCAAGTAAAAAAAAAAAAAATTACTTCCTGGATAGGACTGGCACCACTTCCTGGGGGGTCTGCATTTAAAATGTAGTAGCAGATTTTTTTAATTATTAATTAATTTATTATTATTATTATTTTTTACTTTACAATTGTAGAAAAAAAATTAAAGCTGCTGTTGGATGATTCCTGCTATAATTTGGATTCCATTCTTTCATTTCCATATTTGGAAGGTGTTCAGCCTTAGTGAAAAAATACTTCCTGAATGGGACTGGGGATGTTATAGAGATTGATGGACGCCACACTGGCATTAATTTTCTATCTAGTACTATTTTGACGGAGAAGGCAATGGCACCTGACTCTAGTACTCTTGCCTGGAGAATCCCATGGATGGAGGAGCCTGGTGGGCTGCAGTCCATGGGGTTGCTAAGAGTCGGACACGACTGAGCGACTTCACTTTCACTTTTCACTCTCATGCATTGGAGAAGGAAATGGCAACCCACTCCAGTGTTCTTGCCTGGAGAATCCCAGGGATGGGGGAGCCTGGTGGGCTGCCATCTATGGGGTCACACAGAGTTGGACAGGACTGAGGTGACTTAGCAGCAGCAGTACTATTTTGGAAGAAGTATCTGGAAAATGCACTCTGGCTAAAGTTACCAAGAATCTATTTTTTGTTGCAATATGTATATCATTAATCATGAATAATCATCTGTAAAACTGCCTAAGAAAAATGTACACTTTTTTATATGACATAGATTCCTCTTTTCCATCCCTGCATAGAGATAAAAGTGTTTTAGTTCAGTCAAGTTTTAGAATTCTAGTATTAGTTGTTTTTCTTTATGAAACATGTAAATGGGTTAAGCTGAGTTTTAGGCAAAAAAGCCTTAGCTGTTAGTGCCTTCTTCACATGATTGCTTTTTAGAATTTTTTAGTGTAACTATTCTTTAAAGTTTGCTGCTGGTGACTTTGAGGACCTAGTCAGATTTATTGATTTACGTTCATTCAATTTGTATTATTGATTTGGTATTTAAACTACAGATCTTTGCTGTGTTGTCTTTGTCTCATGTTTCCAAAATATATTTCCAGTTTGGAGCAGCCCCATTAATGTGCTTTTGTATACTGTATATTTTACATTTGTAGGTGTATTTGTCAAGCCTTGAGGGAGAAGATCACAATCTTAGTGACTCATCAGTGGCAGTACCTAAAAGCTGCAAGTTGGATTCTGATATTGAAAGGTGTAAGTAATTTCTAGGTGCCTGTGGAACTTGCTAGCACTCAGGTATGCTGAAAGCCAGGCCTCTCAGCAGGTCACTCTCCTTGTATTCAGGGTAAACACCTTTTTCTTCCTCAGTTTTACAGCTTCTTCTTCTCAAAAGTGGTGTTCATGCCTTTGACAATGAATCCAAAGACCTGTAGAAATGTCACTACTATACTCTGAGCCACATAAACCCTAAAGTATATAAAAGTGCTACCACAGGGTTACTGAGTCATCACTGTTCTTGTGAAATTTGTTAAGGATAATGATGCTATTTTATATAGAACTTTTTGTTTTCCCCTTCCAGGATTTAAGCCAAAGTATATTATTTGGAAATTAGAGATACTAAGACCTGTTTATAACCATGTGATTGTCACACGCAGTTTGCTAAAGAGCATCTTCCATTAAAACCAGAAGTGAGGTTGGGTATCTGAGCACCCAGGTCAGAGACGCACACTCTGCTGGTGTCCCCAGTTGCTGATCTCACTGTCTCTTTCCATGCCTAATATGTGTGGGCTCCTGTGAAGCAGGACAATAAACCTCTGCCTTTTTGGGCTCCTCTTCTTATGGGGACAAATGTGACAGAGAGAGAGGGGTAGAGCTGACATCCTGGCTGCCTGCTTAAAGAGCTGGTGCCTCACGTGGCCTGAGTGACATGAAGGTAGGGGCCATGCAATCACCTGGTGTAGGTGGGTCTGAAGTAGGGGGTCCTAAGGAAGGAGCTGACGTGGCAGGTAGGAGGAACAACAGGAAGACCAGTGTGTCTGGGGAGAGTGAGCAGGGGGATGTGGAAGGAGCTGGTCTCTGAGCACTGGGCAGTGGGTGGAAGTGGGATGGAAGTTTTGGACAGTCCAGAGCAGAGGAGTGATATGGTCTGATGTGGGATTTAAAAGATTCCTTACTATTCATCTGGTCCCATTCACAGAAGGGAGAGTATGGCTGTCTTCTCGAAATTGTCAGTACTTGCAGAGTACAGCTGCAACCTTTGTACTACCAGTCATTTCCTTGTGCGTCTTACAGATGTGAAGTGGAAAGTGGTAATTTCATTTAAAAGGTGCATGAATTTTGCCTCCCAAATGAAATAACACAATGTATCCTGAATAATTTTCTCGTTCTGCAATGTCAGATGGTACTCAAAGTCTTCACTGAGTTTCTCGAAGGGGAATAGGGTGAGAAGGGGTCCAGCGAGGGTTCTGGGTCATCTTCTTCCACCTGACTTGTCTTAACCAGAGCTGCTCTCATTTTATGAGTTTTTCATTTTAGGATTTTTTATATTATTTTGTTTCAGTTCAGTTCAGTTCAATCACTCAGTCGTGTCCGGCTCTTTGGGACCCCATGAATCGCAGCACACCAGGCCTCCCTGTCCATCACCAACTCCTGGAGTTCACTCAAACTCATGTCCAAAGAGTCAGTGATGCCATCCAGCAATCTCATCCTCTGTTGTCCCCTTCTCCTCCTGCCCCCAATCCCTCCCAGCATCAGAGTCTTTTCTAATGAGTCAACTCTTCGCATGAGGTGGCCAAAGTACTGGAGTTTCAGCTTCAGTATCATTCCTTCCAAAGAACGCCCAGGGCTGATCTCCTTCAGAATGGACTGGTTGGATCTCCCTGAAGTCCAAGGGACTCTCAAGAGTCTTCTCCAACACCACAGTTCAAAAGCATCAATTCTTTGGTGCTCAGCTTTCTTCACAGTCCAACTCTCACATCCATACATGACCACTGGGAAAACCATTGACTAGATGGACCTTTGTTGGCAAAGTGATGTCTCTGCTTTTGAATATGCTATCTAGGTTGGTCATAACTTTCCATATTTTGCTTGCTACTGACTAAATCAGCTGAGTCTTCTTTCATGGCATTAGAAAATTGTGAAAATATCTGCATTATTTTATATGACTTTGTAAGGGAGGGAAACTGTGCAAGAATATGTCACATGTGTTCAAAGAAAATGATTAGATTGGCTGCAGCTTAAACAGAGGCCTAATTTGGGGAAGCCTCCTTGCCTGCTTGTAGTTGGTTGTTCCTAAGTTTTTTTCTTGGATCTGGATGCACTGATTGTGGCTTAGATTTTGGTTTGCTGGCTGCAAGGCATTAGTGCCACCCCAATCTCATGGCCTCCTTGTTTAGTTGCTTCAACAGTTGGAATATTGAATTTTCAGTTGGGAACTTCCTGCATTTGTGGGGAAGTTATAAAATACTGTGAAGATGCAGCTCCCGGGTTCTCCGTCCAGGGCTGGTTCCTACATGTCCTGTCCCAGCTGAGTGCATGATACTATGAAAATAACAGTGGTCAGTGAAGTTTTGATGAATGACTGTTACCTATGTAGTTGTGCTGTGTCCACTTTGTGTCAATATTTTTCTCTCCTGGAATATCTTTCCTGATTAATTAAAAAAAAAAAAATTCTGCTTCTCACATGAGGTGTTTCTCAATTCTGGTGTTGTCTAAAAAGACTGTGCTGATCCTCCCACCAACCTATGTACTTCTTGCTTCCCTAAGTGCCCACGGTAGTTATGTCAGTGGTCTCCATTCTTAACACATCATCACACATTTCTTTCATATCCCTCAGAACCTAACACAGGGTTTAGCAGAGAATAAAGTGTTCTGTTCTGTGTAGAGTTGAACTGCGTTAGATTTATCAACCACAATGTCAGACCCAAGGATCATTTTCTTAGGAAAATCATAATTTATGACCAATTAACTTTAGTTGATTAGTATTCAGATTATGTTACCATTATCTAATGCAAATATATTCCTCTCAAATTCTTTATTTTAGGGCAAAATAGTACAACACGGGACTTACATTGGGCTCCTGAAATCTGGGGTAGATTTTGATTTCCTTTTAAAGAGGAATGAGGAAGAACCATCTCCAGATCTGGAATCTTCTACCCTGAAGAATCAGTCCAGACCCTTGGTGAGAGGTGCTGCTCCAGAGCTTCAAGATGTAAGTTTCTCATCTCACAACATGCCGCTGTATGTCTGCTCTTGGTAGACTCGTGGACCTTCAGTCTGTTCCACTGGTGACATCTTCATTTGTCCTAAAGTAGATCCTAAGATTCCAAGGCCCTGTTCCATGGAATGGTAGAGTTAGAAGAGCATGAAGGGAGCAAGCCTGCTTGTGGTTCTCCTTTGGGTGTAGGATGGAGGGTCTTATGGAGATCAGTAGTGGTGCACTGCTATGACTTCCTGGGTGTATGTGACTCAAAATGATATGTGAACTCTTTCATTTACCATAGTTACATCCTACTCACTGTGGTGGCCCCCAGCTTCCCTTATGCATCCAGAGACTTAATATGAAGAGCCCCTTAGACTGAGTCCTGATGGTGCCACATTAAATCAGCTACTTGTCCTATATGTTGGAATGTTCTGGCACTGTAGGTGACAGATGGTAGTATTTTGCCTCATCGTCAGATGATTTATAATGGATCAGAGGTAGCATGTGCAAAGAACCTGATAAACAACAGACTTTGGAGTTAGTTCCCATCTTCCTTTTTTATCCTTTAAGACTGAGAACCACATCTAATCCACCTTGAATCCCAGTGGTCAAGACAGAGCTGAGGACATCCTGGGCTCCTGTGACTGTATAATGCATTCTAAGTCCTTCAGACAGAAATGCAGAAATGCACTTGAGCTCCCTTAAAAACATACATAGATATTCTTCAGTATCCAAACTCTGGATGATTCTGATAAGCATTTGATTAATTATTCAGTTTCTAAACTCAGGAATCACTTTCTGAAATTTAGGAATCAAATAGATTCAGATTATATGCTTGTCTCTTACTATCCAAACCCATTTTACTCAAATTCACTCTGTGACCTCAGTCTACTGTATTTAGCTAGTATTTTGAGCCACAAGTATGCTGTATGTTTCATGTTTCTATGATTGAGTGACACCAATTATCTAGAAGGATACATAAGCTTCATATCATTTTGTGTATTATTTTGGAACAAGTTTCTGCTGAGAGTCGTGACTGACTTTAAGCAAAGCCACTCAACAGTGAATCAGATCAGATCAGTCGCTCAGTCGTGTCCGACTCTTTGCGACCCCATGAACCGCAGCACGCCAGGCCTCCCTGTCCATCACCAACTCCCGGAGGTCACTCAGACTCACACCCATCAAGTCAGTGATGCCATCCAGCCATCTCATCCTCTGTCGTCCCCTTCTCCTCCTGCCCCCAATCCCTCCCAGCATCAGAGTCTTCTCCA
>SJXY01001957.1:80194-91724 GCA_006410495.1 Tragelaphus scriptus | reverse complement strand
TTGTGCTTCATCTAGCCCAGCGTTTCTTATGATGTACTCTGCACATAAGTTAAATAAGCATGGTGACAATATACAGCCTTGACATACTCCTTTTCCTATTTGGAACCAGTCTGTTGTTCCATGTTTAGTTCTAATTGTTGCTTCTTGACCTGCACACAGATTTCTCAAGAGGCAGGTCAGGTGGTCTGGTATTCCCATCTCTTTTAGAATTTTCCACAGTTTATTGTGATCCACACAGTCAAAGGCTTTGGCATTGTTAGTCAATAAAGCAGAAATAGGTGTTTTTTTTCTGAAACACTCTTGCTTTTTCCATGATCCAGCGGATGTTGGCAATTTGATCTCTGTTCCCTCTGCCTTTTCTAAAACCAGCTTGAACATCAGGAAGTTCACGGTTCACATATTGCTGAAGCCTGGCTTGGAGAATTTTGAGCATTACTTTACTAGCATGTGAGATGAGTGCAATTGTGTGATAGTTTGAGCATTCTTTGGCATTGCCTTTCTTTGGGATTGGAATGAAAACTGACCTTTGCCAGTGCTGTGGCCACTGCTGAGTTTTCCAAATTTGCTGACATATCGAGTGCACCACTTTCACAGCATCATCTTTGAGGATTTGAAATAGCTCAACTGGAATTCCATCACCTCCACCAGCTTTGTTTGTAGTGATGTTTCCTAAGGCCCACTTGACTTCACATTCCAGGATGTCTGGCTCTAGGTGAGTGATCACATCATCATGATTATCTGCATCATGAAGATCTTTTTTGTACTGTTCTGTGTATTCTTGCCACCTCTTCTTAATATCTTCTGCTTCTGTTAAGTCCATAAAATTTCTGTCCTTTATTGAGCCCATCTTTGCATGAAATGTCCCTTTTGTGTCCCTAATTTTCTTGAAGAGAGCTCTAGTCTTTCCCATTCTATTGTTTTTCTCTATTTCTTTGTGTTGATCACTGAGGAATGCTTTCTTATCTCTCCTTGTTATTCTTTGGAACTCTGCAATCAAATGGGTATATCTTTCCTTTTCTCCTTTGCTTTTGGCTTCTCTTCTTTTCACAGCTATTTATAAGGGCACCTCAGACAGCCAATTTTCCATTTTGCATTTCTTTTTCTTTCTATTGGTCTTGCTCCCTGTACAATGTCACAAACCTCTGTCCATAGTTCATCAGGCACTCTATCAGATCTAGTCCCTTAAATCAATTTCTCACTTCCACTGTATAATCTTAATGGATTTGATTTAGGTCATACCTGAATGGTCTAGTGGTTTTCCCTGCTTTTTTCAATTTAAGTCTGAATTTGTCAATAAGGCGTTCATGATCTGAGCCACAGTCAGCTCCTGGTCTTGTTTTTGCTGACTGTATAGAGCTTCTCCATCTTTGGCTGCAAGGAATATAATCAATCTGATTTCGGTGTTGAGCATCTGGTGATGTCCATGTGTAGAGTCTTCTCTTGTGTTGTTGGAAGAGAGTGTTTGCTATGACCAGTGCATTCTCTTGGCAGAACTCTATTAGCCTTTTTCCTGCTTCATTCCGTACTCCAAGGCCAAATTTGCCCATTACTTTGGGTGTTTCTTCACTTCCTACTTTTGAATTCCAGTCCCCTATAATGAAAAGGACATCTTTTTGGGGTGTTAATTCTAGAAGGTCTTGTAGGTTTTCATAGAACCGTTCAACTTCAGCTTTTGCAGCATTACTGGTTGGGGCATAGACTTGGATTACTCTGATATTGAATGGTTTGCTTTGGATACGAACAGAGATCATTCTGTTGTTTTTAAGAGTGCATCCAAGTACTGCATTTCAGATTCTTTTGTTGACTATGATAGCTACTCCATTTCTCCTAATGGATTCTTGCCCACAATAGTAGATATAATGGTCATCTGAGTTAAATTCACCCATTCCAGTCCATTTTAGTTCGCTGATTCCTAAAATGTTGACATTCACTCTTGCCATCTCCTGTTTGATCACTTCCAATTTACCTTGATTCATGGAGCTAACATTCCAGGTTCCTTTGCAGTATTGCTCTTTACAGCATTGGAGCTTGCTTCCATCACCAGTCACATCCACAACTGGGTGTTATTTTTACTTTGGCTCCTCCTCTTCATTCTTTCCAGAGTTATTTCTCCACTGATCTCAAGTAGCATATTGGGCACCTACTGACCTGGGGAGTTCATCTTTCAGTGTCCTATATTTTTGGCTTTTCATACTGTTCATCAGATTCTCAAGGCAGGAATACTGAAGTGGCTTACCATTCCCTTCTCCAGTGGACCACATTTTGTCAGAACACACCACCATGATCCATCTGTCTTGGGTGCTCCTACCTGGCATGGCTCATAGTTTCATTGAGTTAGATAATTCTGTGGTCCATGTGATTAGATTGGTTTGTTTTCTGTGATTGTGGTTTTCAGTCTGTCTTCCCTCTGATGGAGAAGGATAAGAGGCTTATGGAAGATTCCTGATGGGATAGAGTGACTGACTGGGTCTTGTTCTGATGAGCAGGGCCATGCTCAGTAAATCTTTAATCTAATTTTCTATTGATGGGTGGAGTTGTGTTCCCTCCCTGATATTTAGCTGGGGCCAAACTATGGTGGAGAAAAAAATTGCAACCCATTCCAGTACTCTTGCCTGGAAAATCCTATGGACAGAGAAGCCTGGTAGGCTACAATCTATGGGGTCACAAAGAGTCAGACATGACTGAGCAACTTCACTTTAAACTGTGGTGGAGGTAATGAAGATAATGGTGACCTCCCTCAAAAGAGCCCATCATGTACTGCTACAAATCGTGCCTTCAACCCTGCAGCAGGCTACCACCAACCCAAACCTTTGCTGGAGACTCCCAGACATGCACAGGCAAGTCTCCTGAGGGGTCACTGTTCCTTCCTCCTTGGTCCTAATGCACAAGGTTCAGTTGTGCCCTCTAAAAGTCTATTTCCCAATCCTGTGTAAGTTCTGGCAGCTCTATGGTGGGGTTAATGGCAACCTCCTCCAAGAGGACTTATGCCATACTCACACCCAGAGGCCCTGTCCCTGCGGCAGACTACTGCTGACCCATACCTCCACAGGAGATGCTCAAACACAGTTCTGTGTCAGTCTCTGTGGAGACCCTGGGTCCTGGTGCATACAAGGTTCGTTTGAGCCCTCTGAGTGTCTCTGGTGGGAATGGGTTTGATTCTAATCGTGAATTTGCCCCTCTTACGTCTTGCTGGGGCTGCTCCTTTGCCCTTGGACGTGGGATATCTCCTCACAGCCGCTCCAGTGCCTACCATCATACTAGGGTTTCTCTGATCTTGGATGTGGGGATATCTCCACACGGCCAGTTTAGCGAAGCGCAGGCACCACTCCTGACCTTAAACATGGACTATCTCCTCTTGGCCGCTCCTCCTGACCTTGGATATGGTTTTATATGCATACTGATGCTCATTTATCATTGATAAAAATTTTTAAATGATTATATTTATTTGCAAATGCTTTGTGTTTCCTTAAAACACATAGTGAGAGGTTAGTTGCTTGTTTAGATTATCTATAAATTATTATTTAGGTTATTATTATCTCTTGTCAAAATATAATAGTTTCTTGCTATTCAATCATTTAAGAGATTGTCTGTTTGCAACTTAATATGGTCCTTCCGTACTCTTTAAAACTACTTGGACTCAGAAATAGCAATGATATTTTTTAATTTATTTTATTTTTTATCAATTTTCACTGGAGTCTAGTTGCTTTACAATATCATGTTGGATTTTGCTGTACAACAAAGTGCCATGATATGTACAGTACACATGTGTCCCCATTTTTTAAAATTTCCTTCCCATTTAGGTCACCACCGAGTAGAATTTCTGTGCTATAAAAGTAGATTCTCTTTCTGGTTTTGATGCATGATACTGGATGCTTGGGGCTGGTGCACTGGGATGACCTAGAGGGATGGTATGGGAAGGGAGGAGGGGGGCATGCAGGATGGGGAACACGTGTATATCTGTGGCTGATTCATGTTGATGTATGGCAAAAGCAATACAATGTTGTAAAGTAATTAACCTCCAATTAAAATAAATAAATTTATATTAAAGTAGATTCTCAAGTAGCTACTTTACATAAGTAAATTTTCATGTAAATTTACTATTTACAAGGAAATGTTAAGTCATTTCTCCTGTTCCTGTTCCTTCTCATGCTGATAGCTAAAACTGAGGTATGCTTTGATTATGGAATATGTAACTAGTGGGATTTGAAATGTGGCAAAGGGAAGAAGATCAACTATTTTTCATAATTATTTTTCTTGTTGTTTTTAAAAAGTGTTTAAATAACTAAAGTTGTTGTTGTTGTTTTTGGCTATGCTGGATTTTCATTGCTGTGTGGACTTTCTCTAGTTGCCAAGGGCAGAGTCTACTCTCTAATTGCAATGTGCAGGTTTCTCATTGCATGGCTTCTCTTGTTTCAGAGCATGGGCTCTAGGGTGTGTGGACTTCAGTAGTTGCAGCCAGTGGGATTTAGTAGTTGTGGTTCCTGGGCTCTAGAGCATGAGCTCAATAGTTATGGAACACAGATTAAGTTGCTCTGAGACATGTGAGATCCACCTGGGTCAGGGATCAAACCCATGTCTCCTGCATTGGCAGACAGAGTCTCCAACACTGAACTACCAAGGAAGCCCTGTAATTATTTTTCTTATGAGTTTTTATTAGAACTTGTAAGTGAATTAGGAAAGCCTAGAGTGAAACTGTAATTTATATAAGACTTTCCCCCCCTGTGTTGTTTCTATTTAGTGAGAGGAAAATAGTGATTTTTATATTCTTCTTTATAAATGTATTTTGTGACAGCATCACGCTCTTATACAACCCATTTCACATGTGTGTGTGTGTGTGTATATATATATATAAATTTATTCTATAGTCTACATGTGTAAATTTTTAGATAAAATCTTATTTATAGAATAAAATACACAGTATCTTTATAAACTGTCTGCCATGCTTTAACATCATTGAGGATAAGGCATAGATCTTGTGCTGAGTGATGTTTCTTTATTTCAGGTTTAACTTTTTCTACTGTCCTTTTTGGCATCACAAGGTCTCTGTTGATTTTCTACGTCCTTGTTAACTCTTCACAAACTTTGCATAACAAAATTTTGTTGTCTGTTTTGAGAACTCCAGTATTGTTCTTCTATAGAAATCCAATAGGTAAGTCACACACCAAGTTTCTCAGTGAATATGTCTTGTTAATGCATTTAGTTCCTGATTACATTTGATATTTGAAAATGGAAGACATACATGTCAATTCATTTTCTATGAAAAGCTTCACTAATATTTTTTCCTAGCAGAGAAAATATGAATAGGAGCATGGAAGATTTTATTCCAATTTATGTATGTCTGTAAAAATAAATGAATGTTTACTTTGCAGGATGGTTTATGAATCCATTTGTTGTAAGACAAGTGAAGCACGCAACATACAATGCAAATGTGTTGAAATGTTTTTGACTAGTTGTTGAAATGTTCCTGTGTTACATAATGTTAAGCTAACTAGGAAGGATCTTCTTCCAGGAACATCTCTATAGGAGACAGCCTATGTGTTTCCCTTTTTCATTGCTCATTCATTTCTGGGACCACGAAGGTCTAGCATGTGCTCATCTTTTTAGGTTTACCTAAATGGTAATGGAAAATTGATTAAAACACAAGATCAGTTAAATGTATACATCATCTTCAATAAAATCAACTCTCTAATAATGGACTTTTGGTTACATTTAAGAGGTCTTGTGGTACATAGCAGGTAGATCTTTAGTATTAAGTAAGAGGGTCCCTGATGGTTTTCCAGTGGTTGCTTCCTCTACTTTGAGACCTTTGACCTGTATTGCTTCAGGAGACAGCCTTCTGGCCTGGATTTCTGTGAAGAGTCAGTTCTTTAGTGAACATGCCCACTCTGTTCAGTTGATTGTACTTGTGCTAAAGCCCAGGGTGGCTTTGTTTTCTCACAGATGATGACTGACAGGGCCTGTTGAGGCAGTGATGTGACTGGAGGGAGGACAAGTGTAGGCTCAGCCTGGTCATCAACTAGTCATATGACTGAGGCCAAAGCAGGTAGATTCTACTGGCCAGGCAAATCTCTAGGCAGGATGCTGTCATGGTCTTAAGTGTGGACTCTGGAACCAACTGGCTGGGTTCAGTCCTGTTGCTAGTTACTAATAGTAATGGCCAGTTATGTTAATACGTTTGTGCTAGTTATTTAATTTCTCTGTGTCTTGATTTTCTTACCTGTAAAATGAGGATACTGTTCACACACTTACCAATATCTTGGTATTGTGGGCATTAAGCAGGTTAATAATTCACAGCACTTAGTACAGTGTCAGTGCCTAATGAAGCTTAGTGAGGAAGACAACATAGTGTCTGGGAACTTCTCTCCTGTGAAATGGGAATGACCTCTGCCCTTCCTGTTTCACAAGACTGTTGTGAGGATTAAATAAGAATGTTGAAGGCAGCATCTTGTTTAGATTTATTCAGCGCATGTTGTTTAGTCCAAGCAGTGAGCAGAGCACAGGATGGTAAACTGCAGAGGCTCACATGGATCTCGTCTTATTATGAAGCCAGAGTGAGGAAGGGATTGGAGGAGTCCATGCTATTATGGCTGTGAAGTTGCTTCATTTTGCCAGTTAATGTGAAATCTAAAATTGGGAGCATGAAGTGGGACTGAATTTCTGTTCTCACAGCCTCTGAGTGTTCATGACCAGAGTTAACTAGGCTCTTTATAGTCAAGACCTGTAGGCTTCTCCAAATGCTGACATACTTATTATTCAAGGATTTGGGATCAAGTTTAATTCCTGAAGGCTACTAATCTTAGAGCAGCCAACACACTAATATTTATCTTGTATCCCCCTCCTGTCTAGCACTACTTCATTCCTTCAAGAAAATAGAAGCCCAAATAAATACTGCAAAGATAGGCTTGATTTGCCCAAAAGGCTTAGGGGCTGTAAATTATTTACTCTTTTTGTGGTATATTAAATTGAACTCTTTCCTATCTTTTATTTTCAAAAGTGGAATTTGTAATGTCCCTTGCTGGCAAGCAGATTCTTATCCACTGTATCATCAAGGAAGTCCCTAAATACACGTGCTTTAAAAATATTGTTGTGATTTGTTCATGAATTGTTTCTCTTAAGGCTCCTATCTGAGGAAATGAATATTTTCTTGTATCCTATTCTTGCAGGAAGGATTTTAAATCGTTTCTCCAAAGACATTGGGCATATGGATGACTTGCTGCCCCTGATACTTCAAGATTTCATACAGGTAATGAAACAGTCCTGTCCGAGTTATCACAGGGAAGAGCACAGAGTCTGTTTCCTAAGGCCTTTTCACAGGGGCTGAGGGTGGGCTTTCAGCCTGGTGATGTGCCCTGTTATCTTCAGTTCAGTTCAGTCACTCAGTCATGTCTGGCTCTTTGTGACCCCGTGAACTGTAGCATGCCAGGCCTCCCTGTCCATCACTAACTCCTGGAGTCCACCCAAACCCATGTCCATTGAGTCGGTGATGCCATCCAACCATCTCATCCTCTGTCATCCCCTTCTACTCCTGTTCTCAATCTTTCCCAGCATCAGGGTCTTTTCCAATGAGTCAGCTCTTCACATCAGGTGGCCAAAGTATTGGAGTTTCAGCTTTAGCATCAGTCCTTTAAATGAACACCGAGGACTGAACTCCTTTAGGATGGACTGGTTGGATCTTCTTGCAGTCCAAGTAATGGGTAGTTATTTTTAAAACACCATATGTATTTTTAAGTGAGAAAAGTTGTCTGATGACACTAGCATTATGTTGCATTAAACTTACTGTCAAACACTGTTTCTAGGCCCATAAATATAATCTCATGAGTTTGTATCACAGAGATTCTAGGTTTGTAATTCTTGAAGATTTTAAGGGACACTTTCTTATGTAGACTCATAGAATAAAAATCAGTTGTTTTCAAAACTGACCATTGGGCACTAAATATTTCAAAGTAATGTAATTTTCAAACAATTTTCCCAAGTCCCAAATAGCATTGAGTAAGGAGTCTCAATTATGCACTGTTTTTGTCATTGAAATGATCACCTCCAAGAAGTCTTCCTATGAATAAAACAAGTGAAAGTGAAGGTAAGATGTGAAACTTAAATTTAGGCATTTTAATAATTTTTCAATTAAAAATAAATAAATCTAAAAATACCAAAAAAATCACTTATTAAATTAAAAAAAAAGGTCTTCTCTGAGCATCAGAAGTTGCACACAGCTGTCCTCAGCAAAATGCTTTAATTTATTGAGGAAAACTGAATTGCCAAACCTTTCTTCCTTACACACAACTCAATCAGGAAGAGAAAACAACAACAACACATCAACAGCTTGACTGAGCTTAAATAACTGAATCTTCATGTCCTTTCCCCTTTTGTGGATCACAGCCTTGTCCTGGTGAAGGGACTTGTGTAACTCAATGCAACTATGCGCCATGCCATTCAGAGCCACCCAAGATGGAAAGGTCATAGTAGAGAGTTCTGAAAAAACATGGTCCACTGGAAGAGGAAATGGTAAACCACTCTGGTATTCTTGCTGTGAGAGCCCTGTGAACAGTATGAAAAGGAAAAAAATATATGACACTGGAAGATGAGCCTTCCAAGTTGGCAAGTATCCAGTATGCTACTGGGGAAGAGCAGAGGGTAATTGCTAACAGCTCCAGAAAGAATGAAGCAGCTGGGCCAAAGTAGAAATGACACTCAGTTGTGGATGTGTCTGTTGGTAAAAGTGAAGTCCAATGCTATAAAGAATGATATTGCATAGGGACCATGAATCAATGTAAATTGAATGTGGTTAAGCAGGAGATGGCAAGAGTGAATATTGGCATCTTAAAAATCAGTGAACTAAAATGGACAGGAATGGGCAAATTTAATTCAGATGACCATTGTATCTATTTCTGTGGGCAAGAATCCCTCGGAAGAAACAGAGAAGCTCTCATAGTTAACAAAAGAGTCTGAAATGCAGTCCTTGGGTGCAAACTCAAAAATGACAGAATGATCTCAGTGGTCTTCCAAGGCAAACCATTCAACATCACAGTAATATAAGTCCATGTCCCAACTACTGGTGCCAAAGAAGCTGAAGTACCAGTTCTGTGAAGACCTACAACAACTTCTAAAACTAATACCAAAAAAACATGTCCTTTTCATCATAAGGAATTATAATGCAAAAGTAGGAAATCAAGTGATACCTGGGGTAACAGACAAGTTTGGCTTTTGAAGTACAAAATGAAGCAGAGCAAAGGCTAACAGAGTTTTGTCAAAATAACATACAGCTTATAGCAAACACCCTCTTCCAGCAACACAAGGGACACTTCTACACGTGGACATCACCAAATGATCAACACCAAAGTCAGATTGATTATGTCCTTTTAAGCTGAAAATGAAGAAGCTCTATACAGTCAGCAAAAAACAAAACCTGGAGCTGACTGTGGCACTGATCATCAACTCCTTGTTGCAGCCCTTTAATGGACTGGAACCTGGTGGTCTGGAGTCGGCAATAAGAAAATGAAAGAGAGAAAGAAGCTAATATTCCCTGGTTTATGCAGAGAACCAATAAAACCCTAGAACAGGGCTTGCACTGCTCACAAAAGCACAGGGCACCCTCTAAAGGAGGTCTTGAAAGCCCAGGAAGGAGAGTGAGCTCAGTGGGTTTCCACACTCCAGAGTATTAGTGAGAGAGAGAGAGATAGAGAGAGAGAGAAGAAGACCCAAGCCTCTGGTGGATCAAGGGTGCTCTAATGATCTTTCTGTGAATATATATAGGCTGTTGTACAGGAATTTCTTTCGACAATGATAAAGATCAGAAAACCAAACACACAGCAACCGTTACCAAGGGAACAAAGGATTAACAATGGTCATAAGGTCAGGAGACAATCCATATCTCAAGAAAGAGGATCAAGATTAAGCAGTTTTGTCATAAGGAGAATGTTTACTGAAGGAGATTCATGTATGTGTTTCTCATCCTATGACCTCAGTCCTGGGAGTGGTGTGCCATTCCACTCATTTCTGTTGCCAGAAACTGATAAGGAACAGAGGATTTATGAGAAACAGCACGTAGGAATCCACCTGTTAAAGTTCCCTGACAATCCTTAATGTAAATTCAGGCTTAAATTGAAGAGCTTAGGGAAAACCACGAGGCCATTCAGATTTGACATAAATCAAATCCCTTATACAATGGAGGTGATGAATAGATTCAAGGGATTAGATCTGGTAGACAGAGTGCCTGAAAAACTATGAACAGGATGGACTGCTGCTGCTGCTGTTTAATTGCTAAGTTGTGTTCACCTCTTTGCGACCCCATGGACTGTAACCCTCCAGGCTCCTCTATCCATGGGATTTCCCAGGCAAGAATACTGGAGTGGTTTGCCATTTCCTTCTCTAGAGGATCTTCCCGATCCAGTGATCAAACCCACATTTCCTGCACTGGCAGGCAGATTCTTTACCACTGAGCCACCAGGGAAGCCCAGCAAGCACTTTAAAATGATCATTCTGCTCTCTGAACTGAGCGGACTGTTATTCCTTAATTAGCTGGGGATATAGCACTGGTCCCCTTATGGAAGAAACCAGGTATGACCACAAGAAACCCAATAGCATTAGAAAATGCAGATAGAAGGGGAAATATATAAGAGAGGAATATATTTAGAAATTAATTTTTAAAATATTCATTTTATTTCTATATGTGATATAGTATCAGGAAGAAATTAAAAGAGAAGTTTGGTTCAGTTCAGTTCAGTAGCTCAGTCATGTCTGACTCTTTGCGACCCCATAAACCATAGCACTCCAGGCCTCCCTGTCCATTATCAACTCCCAGAGTCCACCCAAACCCATGTCCATTGTGTCGGTGATGCCATCCAACCATCTCATCCTCTGATGTCCCATTTTCCTCCTGCCCTCAATCTTTCCCAGCATCAGGGTCTTTTCAAATGAGTCAGCTCTCCGCATCAAGTGGCCAAAGTATTGGAGTTTCAGCTTCAGCATCAGTCCCTCCAATGAGCACCCAGGACTGGTCTCCTTTAGGATGGACTGGTTCGATCTCCTTGCAGTCCAAGGGACTCTCAAGAGTCTTCTCCAACACCACAGTTCAAAAGCATCAATTCTTTGGTGCTCAGCTTTCTTCACAGCCCAACTCTCACACCCATAAGTCTTGACTAGACAGACATTTGTTGGCAAAGTAATATCTCTGCTTTTGAATATGCTATCTAGGTTGATCATAACTTTGCTTCCAAGGAGCAAGCCTCTTTTAATTTCATGGCTACAATCATCATCCACAGTGATTTTGTATCCCAGAAAAATAAAGTCAGCCACTGTTTCATTTGCCATGAAGTGATGGGACCAGATGCCATGATCTTAGTTTTCTGAATGTTGAGCTTCAAGCCAACTTTTTCACTCTCCACTTTCACTTTCATCAAGAGGCTTTTTAGTTCCTCTTCACTTTCTGCCATAAGGGTGGTGTCATCTGCATACTGAGGTTATTGATATTTCTCCCAGCAATCTTGATTCCAACTTGTGTTTCTTCCAGTCCAGCATTTCTCATGATGTACTC
>SJXY01001957.1:65259-76153 GCA_006410495.1 Tragelaphus scriptus | reverse complement strand
GAAGTTACCGCAGGGCCCGCAGTCTGTGGGTTCTAATTGCTCAACTGTTCTCCTCCCTGTTATGATAGTCTCCGTGTTTCCCAGGTTCGGCGCAGATTCCGCAGGGAGAGTGTTTCCTGGTGTTTGGAAACTTCTCTTTTTAAGACTCCCTTCCCCAGACAGAGGTCCGCCCCTCCCTCTTTGCCTCTCTCTGGCTTCTATATTCTTTCCTACCTCCTTTAGAAGGCAGTGAGTTGCTTTTCTGGGTGTCTGACGTCCTCCGCCAGCACTCCGAAGCTGTTTGTGGAATTTACTCGGCGCCCAGATGTCCCTTTGATGAATTTGTGGAGGAGAAAGCGTATTCCCCGTCCTAATCCTCCGCCATCTTAACCGGAAGTTCCCAGCAAGCACTTTAAAATGATCATTCTGCTCTCTGAACTGAGCAGGCTGTTATTCCTTAATTAGCTGGGAATCTAGAACTGGTCTCCTCATGGAAGAGACCAGATATGACCACAAGAAACCCAACAGCATTAGAAAATGCAGACAGAAGGGGAAAAATATTAAAAAGGAATATATTTAGATGTTAATTTTTAAAATGTTCATTTTATCTCTATAAGTGATACAGTATCAGGAAGAAATTAAAAGAAAAGTTTGGTTCTGCTCAGTTATGTCTGACTCTTTGTGACCCCATAAACTGAAGCACTCCAGGCCTCCATGTCCATCACCAACTCCCGGAGTCCACCCAAACCCATGTCCATTGTGTTGGTGATGCCATCCAACCATCTCATCCTCTGTCGTCCCATTTTCCTTCTGCCCTCAATCTTTCTCAGCATCAGGGTCTTTTCAAATGAGTCAGCTCTCTGCATCAAGTGGCCAAAGTATTGGAGTTTCAGCTTCAGCATCAGTCCCTTCAATGAACACCCAGGACTGTCTGGATCTCCTTGCAGTCCAAGGGACTCTCAAGAGTCTTCTCCAACACCACAGTTCAAAAGCATCAATTCTTCAGTGCTCAGCTTTCTTCACAGTCCAACTCTCACATCCATAAGGCTTGACTAGACAGACCTTTGTTGGCAAAGTAATATCTCTGCTTTTTAATATGCTATCTAGATTGGTCATAACTTTCCTTCCAAGGAGCAAGTGTCTTTTAATTTCATGGCTGCAATCATCATCTGCAGTAATTTTGGATCCCAGAAAAATAAAGTCAGCCACTGTTTCCACTGTTTTCCCATCTATTTGCCATGAAGTGATGGGACCAGATGCCATGATCTTAGTTTTCTGAATGTTGAGCTTCAAGCCAACTTCTTCACTCTCGTCTTTCACTTTCATCAAGAGGCTCTTTAGTTCTTCTTCACTTTCTGCTATAAGGATGGTGTCATCTGTATCTCTGAGGTTATTGATATTTCTCCCAGAAATCTTGATTCCAGCTTCTGCTTCCTCCAGCCCAGCATTTCTTATGGGGTACTCTGCATGTAAGTTAAATAAGCAGGGTGACAATATACAGCCTTGATGTACTCCTTTTCCTATTTGGAATCAGTCTATTGTTCCATGTCTAGTTCTAACTGTTGCTTCCTGACCTGTATACAGGTTTCTCAAGACTTGGGGTCATAATAACTAAATTGTTTGAATTTGGGCAAATTAATAAGCCTCTCTGTGCATCAGTTTCCTATTTTGTAAATGGAGAACATAATCCCTCCTCATATTCATATGAGAATGAGATTACATAAAGCCTATAAAATACTTGAGATTGGGGCTCATGACAAGTCTTATGAAATGCCATCCATTATTGGTAATTGGGAGCATGGCGTAACCATCATTTCTTTATTGGTTGGCTAGATCTAGACAATTGTGGAACTTCTGTGTTATGCTAAAACTTGTCATGGACTCTAGCAGTAAAGCAAAGTCTTATTTTTCAAGTTTTTGTTGTTGTTGGACAGGCTCTTAAACAAACCCATTAACATTTTCACAAGCATTGTTTTCTTTTCTTTTCTGCTTTTTTTGTGTATTTCATTTATAATTCATTTAGATGCCAGTGCGGCTTGTAATATACAGCTCACAGCACAGCATCCTTTCGGAGGAAGAAAGGTGCTCATGGGACTTCTTTCCATAGGTGGTGGTGACATGTCTTCTGCCTTAGTCATCCTGACATCTAACCAGGCTGCCTGCTTCCACCAAGAATGCCCAGCTGGAGTGGACACAGTTGAATTTCCTGAGGTTCACAAGTTTACAAAAAACAAATTTTGTTCTTCTGCTGGTATCAATATACCTGTTCATGGTGCATGAAATAGAAAATGTAAGATTGATCTTCTCTTTGGACTATATTGAATAATCTGGTTTGGTTTTGCTGATTCAGAGGTCCTTCACTTTTTCCCTTAGTCTCCCATAAATGATCAGGAGTTTCAAAACAGTAAGTCTTCACTAAGAAAAAGAATAACTTGAAACAGAGAGAAGATACAGAATAAGAAAAGAAACATCTTTTTAAAATATTTGGAAAAAAATCTCAAAAAATATTACTTACTGCCATATCCCTAAATTTGTCAATCTTTGGAAGGCTTAGAGTTGGGAAGATAACACAGAAAGGATAAAAATTGTAGTAGGCATTAAGTTTGTTGGTCATATTATTTTTTTAAAAGTGCATCATCATACAAAATAGACCTCAGATATGATTTTCGCTGTGACCAAAGAAAAGCCACAGGCACTTTGGTACATGTGACCTCATCATCACATTTAGGAAAAGTTTTACCTTCTCTGATATGTCCTTGGATAATACTAAACTGTTCTAGTGATTACAATGAGTAGCCTGTTAGGGCCCAACCTCATGAAATTCTTAAATAATGAGTTCAAGATCGATGCATGAAACAGAACACTCAAAGCTGGTGCACTGGGACAACTCAGAGAGATAGGATGGGATGGGAGGTGGGAGGAGGGTTCAGGATGGGGGACACATATACACCCGTTACTGATACATGTCAATGTATGACAAAAACCACCACGGTATTGTAAAGTAATTAGCCTCCAATTAAAATAACCTAATTAATTAAAAGAAATTAAAAGTAAAAAAAAAAAAAAAAAAGATTCTTTGGGCTCATAAATCTGTGAATACCTCATCCCTCCTCCCCGACTGCTGGCACCCAGAGCACACTGAAGGGTGGTTATGATGGTGTTAGAGTTATGCATGAAATGGCTAGCCCTTTATGTGTATGATCACATTTAATTGTCTTTACCATCTTTTTATATTGTTGGTATATCCCAGATTTTACAAAGATTGAGAGTAGGTATAGAGTCTTATGCTCCCTGTTAATATTCAGGAAATTTTGTCCTAAATCCTGTCTCAGCACAATACTGGGCTAGTGGAATATCCCCTCCAGGTGTAGGCTGTCATTCTCCACAAAGTAAAGTATTTTTCTGAATTGTGAAAAATCACCATATTCTCTCAATAGAAAGATTTCATCTAATATTTTTTTATTTGTTCATGTGAATTCATAGACTTTGGATAGAATTTCCCAAATGTGTGCTCCAAATGGGAAATATATAAAAAGTATGATTCTCCTTACTTGGGGGGACATCAGGACTTGAGTCACTTGCTTTTGTGACAATATGTTTCTTTCTGTATACCCATCATTGTCTCTGTGCCAGTGTGACAGAGGTACAGAAACACTGGCCGTGGTGATATGGGTCATCAGATAGGCCTGAAATCCAATCAGATGCGGCGTGGGGGGGGGGGGGGTGGAATTATGTGTGTAGCTTGAACTGGGCTTTTTGAAATTCTTGAGAATGTAGGAGAAACAAATGAGGTTGGCTTTAAGGTAGGGATGTGTATTGCACACAAGAATATTTTGTTTCCTTCTTCAAATGATTTTTTGCTTACATACTATTTTCATTTTCTGCCAACTTCTATGACGGGTTTGAGATAGCTGGCAATAAAAGATTCACAAATGTATATACATGTAACTGTAAATCCCTGTATGTTTATATATAAAAATATTCAAGTTACAATGAGGGTGGCTATAGTATTACCTACAAATAGATGTTAGGGACATCCTCTTTGAATTGTTCCAGAATTTAGGGCATGAAATTTTAAGTTTATAAGCTCACTTCAGAGCTCTGAGAGCATTAATAATGGGTCTTCATTGAGTACCTAAGGAAAATGCATTGGCTCCCTTTCTGTGAAGCCCTTCATTTTGATTTTACCTCTGCTTCCCAGGTTATCTGCCAGGCTGGGTTAGTTTTAAAAGGCCCTCACTTGGGGCAAACCAGATTATTGAAACTGATGAATGTTGCCCATAAAATGATGTGAATCTGCTAAAAAACTGTAATTTGGATTTTTTATTGACATTTTGGCACAGTTTTTTGACAACCAACAATCAAAATTTCCATCAATTGTAGTTACTGCCTGCAAGTTATTCTTGCCATTCTTTCTATTTGCTAAACCAGCCTGTAAAATTCAGCCATAAGTCTCTTCTTAGAATTGCCTAAAAATGTTCTTAAATTCTTCTCTGTGTTTCTCCAGCACTCTCTGCCTTGTGCAGATCACCATGAATTTGTATCCACCTGTGATTATAAACTTTGGAGGCCTTGGCCCAGACTGAATCTGTACATGCCCACCACCCAACTGCATTGTCATAGCAAGCATATACTAAATGTTGATTGCATTCTTAAAAAGTAAGGGTATCATACTTTTCCTGATAAAGATGGATGCTTAAATCAGCATCAACCAATGATTTTGTTTTCTCTCCTACCTGCTGTCTTTTTTTGACCAAGATCATTTCCCAAGATAGAATAATTTCACAGGATAATGTCATGATTAAGAGAATGTTCATGGAACTCAGCACAGTGTCTTACATACAGTAAACACCTGGTAAATGGGGTATGCTGCTGTTACGATCTTTACCTTTGGAATAGGCATTTAAAATACTTACTATAAAGCTGAAACTCCAGTACTTTGGCCACCTTATGCGAAGAGCTGACTCATTGGAAAAGACTCTGATGCTGGGAGGGATTGGGGGCAAGAGGAGAAGGGGACGACAGAGGATGAGATGGCTGGATGGCATCACTGACTCGATGGACGCGAGTCTGAGTGAACTCCTGGAGTTGGTGATGGACAGGGAGGCCTGGTGTGCTGCGATTCATGGGGTCGCAAAGAGTCAGACACGACTGAGCGACTGATCTGATCTGATCTGATAATGATAGAAAGATGGCTGTATATTGGGGGCAAGTTTAATATATCATAAAGACTCATGCCATGGGCTTCCCGTGACTTAGGCTTCGCAGTGTCCATCAAGTTACTTTTCCTTTCCCTGTGCCTCACTCTCTCCATCTGTAAAATAAGACAACACTGTTACTAGAGAGAGCTATTATGAGGATTAATGAGTTAATACATGTGAAGGTTTGAAGGTATAGCTCTGTACACAGTCAACACTCAGTAAATATTAACTATGGATAGAAAATCTAGAGACAGGAATTCCTACATCCAAAGGTCACATTTAAATTTTGTCCTGCTTTTCTAGACAGTGAATTTGTAATTAACTACTTCTCTCTCTCTGCAACATAGCTGAGGCGTCTGGATTCCTCACCTGTGATGCCTGCTCACTCATCTCTCTAGTAACACGTGCTGACTCCTGATAGTTTTGGGATTCAGCTCCTACTCTCTGAGCCTCAAATATTCTCATCTGTTAAAAGTAGTAATGCCTGCCTCATGGAGCTACTGAGTGTATCACAAGGGCTTATACTTATAAAGTTCTTATCAGAGTGTTTGGCACATGTGCTAAATATCATAAGGATCACCTATAATTTTATTTCTTCGGAAGGGAAAGCATTCTCTGCTGTCCCAACAAGTCTTTTTGAGGAAAGGAGTTTAATCCCAACAGAATGAACCATTACAGCTTATCTTTGAAAAGTACCCTTCAAAGGAGGCCTGTGCATCTATTTTTGCTATTGCAGACATTTCTTCTTGTGATTGGTGTGGTGGGCGTGATGGTGGCTGTGAATCCTTGGATTGCTATACCGGTGATTCCCCTTGGCATCATTTTCTTTGTTCTCCGGTGGTATTTCTTAAGGACATCACGAGATGTGAAACGCCTGGAATGTACAAGTGAGTACCAGGGCTCTCAGGTTGGGATGGCAGTGCAGTCTGGCTTCTGTTTATGCCATAATTAACAAGACCCTTGGAATTCTGCAGACTCTGTCTTCTGGAATTTCTCACAAGTCAACATTAGATAATTGAATGTTATGGCCACTGTGAGTTGGTGTGGTTCTTAAAGCAAATAGAGCTGATGGCAGGTCAGCTGCGACTTTGCATTTTAGCACAAGGGGGATGGATGTGAGCACCATGAGGACAGGGACCATTTCTGTCTTGCTGATGACACATTTCCTAACAGAGTATCCACTGTATAAATACTTTTCTTAAAAATATTTTATCATGTTGGAACTAATGTAGAAGGAAAAGAGACAGTTTTTCTCCTTCTGAAGTTACCAAAAATGACAAGGAAAGGAAAAGATTAGAAAAGTAAAGGAGAGCTCATGAAATATATGTCAGAGGTTATATAGTTGAAAAATACTTTTTTTTTTCACATGTTAAAGTAAGTTGCAGTTGTTAAATGTGTTGAAAAGACATGTTAGTCACTCAGTTGTGTCTGACTCTTTGTGACCCCCAGGGACTGTAGCCCACCAGGCTCCTCTGTCCATAGAATTCTCCAGCCAAAAATACTGGAGTGGGTAGCCATTCTCTTCTCCAGAGGATCTTCCCAGACCCAGGGATTGAAGCCAGGTCTCCTGCATTGCAGGTGGATTCCTTACTGTCTGATCCACCAGGGAAGCCCTATTAAAAGATAAGCCCTGTTATTTTCAGGTTTGCTCTTTATCATTACTAGTATTTGGGGTGACACCACACTGTTTGTGGTCCCTCACTTCTTAAAGCTATCATATAAACAATGCTGAAAAGAATCCCTTAGGAGGATACAAGAGGGGTATCTGTTCAATATTCATTTAATTTATTACTCCATTCAGCTTCCTAGTTTTAGAATAATGGGGACAGATACTTCCCTGTGGTCTGTGGTTAAGCTTCTGTGCTTCTGCTTTTGGGGCACAGCTTCAGTCCCTCATCAGGAAACTAAGAACCTGCAAGGTGCAGAAAAAAAAATAGAATAATGGGGATCACATGTTGTGACTAATAATTCTATTGTGCAAGTAATCACAGATGATGAAATAATTGAATTTATGTAATCATTAATGTAAATATTTCATCAATATTAAAACTAATAAGGAAAGTAGAATTATTATATATTTTAAAAAGTTATAAAAACTATAGCCAAAAAGTAAGGAGGGAATATGTTAGTATCAGAGACCTCAACCATAAATAATTATTGCAAATTAATACCAACTTAACTTTCTAGAATGCATATATATGGAATTTAGAAAGATGACAACGATAACCCTATATGCAAGACAGCAAAAGAGACACAGATGTATAGAACAGTCTTTTGGACTCTGTGGGAGAGTGCAAGAGTGGGATAATTTGGGAGAATGGCATTGAAACATGTATAATATCAAATGTGAAATGAATCACCAGTCCAGGTTCGATGCATGATACAAGATGCTCGGGGCTGGTGAACTGGGATGACCCAGAGGGGTGGTATGGGGAGGGAGGTGGGAGGAGGGTCCAGGATGGGGAACACATGGACACCCGTGGCGGATTCATGTTGATCTATGGCAAAACCAATACAATATTGTAAATTAATTAGCCTCCATTTAAAATAAATAAATTTATATATATATATATAAAGAAATATATATATATATAAAGAAACTAAGCCGAGAAAAGAAGCATATTGAGCCCCACGGTTCTTTGTATCTACCAAGTGGAAAAACAAAATTCAGTTCATCCAGTCAAAGGAGTGTTTGTTTGTTTGTTTTTTTTTCCCCCACTATGGCATTTGCATGTTTTGTTTTTATAATTAACACTTAAGAGGCTTCCCTGATGACAGTCATGGACAAGTACATAAAACTAGGGTGGCATTTGGTTACCTTTCTCTAGCCAGTCTTTTGCATTTGGCAGTACCTGAATGATGAAGCCACATCCAGATTCTGTCTGAAAGGTGCTGGAATCTGCTAGCAGTGTCTGCTAGGAGCATTTCTAGAGAAGATTTAGCATGTGTGTAAAGTGTATTAGGACCATGGATCATCAAGTCTGCTGTTTTAAGGAGTTCTCACACTAGATTCCCAGAAATTTTGTTCAACCTTGGGTGCTTAATAAGATGTGCAATAATAGTGAAGGCTGTTACCTGAAATGTAACATCCAAAGTAACATCAAGACTGTTACCTTGGATGTTACCTGAGTAAGATTTGAGGGGTTTTCTGGACATAAATAGTGAAGTCTGGAGAAAAATACACATCATCACACATGGGCATCCTTAACCCTGATTATTCTCCCTCTGAGACACTGCTGTCGTTATTAAAAGCACAACCTTGGGAATAAGGCATAGTTGAGTTTCACACCCAGATCTATCACTTAAGCAGGTTAATATAGTTAATCTTGGGCAGTGGGTGCTCTTAATCCCTCAGTCTCTGGAGTTCTCATGAGGATTTCTTGAATCAATGCTTGTAAAGTACTAGCTGGTCATGACCAAAGGCACTAGAACCTTGAACATGAGGGAATTAAGAACTTGTTCACAACTAGCAGGTCTCACATAGCTTGAATGATCATCTGCAGGAGGGCTGTCACCCCAGGGTTCTCCTTCCTGGGAAGATCAGCAGTCCTTGTGGGGTGCATCTCCAAGTGTCCTCAGGGTTAAGGGAAACACAGGCATCCATAATGTGAACTATAGGGTTACATGTGTCTGTGACTGCAGACTGACACCATGGCTGTAACATAGTCACTTCAGGACAGCGAGCTCAGTGCTTGTGGGAAACATGTTACTTTGGACAACACACCACCAGAGCCTTGACATCCCCTCTCCCCCTGTGCTAGCTAATTTTCTTGCAGACCCTCCATTTCACTCATCCTGGCATCCTGCTCAACCCTAAATGGAATTTGAGAGGAACAAGATGGCTTTTCATGGGTCCAGATTCCCCCAGCCTGTAACTCTTGGGCATGTGGTGAGGTAGCTGATGGGGTGTTGGGGTTCTCTGGTGTTCAAGGCTGAGAGGACACCTGGTTTCTAAAGTCAACCCCATCCTTCATCCATGCTGGAGAGAATCAGCTGCACTTTGATCTCCTGACAGGAAAGCAGGTGAGGGAGACCACGCTGAAAAGTTCATTCCAGATCTCTCCCTGGGTGAACAGCACATCTACTTGCTTCTCAAAAGACTTGTCTGTGATGAATAGTGTTGATTTCACCTCATTTGCTCAGGAAATGAAAGTCTGGTTCTAGTGAGTTTTCTGTGCTCTCTAGAGCTGGACTCTTGGCATCCTCCTGACATGGTGATGAGCCCTGGAGTTCATCTACATCATCCCTGTGAGCACTCTGCATCCAGACTGAGTTCTGGGGATGGGTTGGAACACCTGTTGGGTTGCAGAAAAGGTTTGAACAGAGTTCCTAGCCTTTATTATTTGAAGTATGAGCTCTATCTGAGTTTATGTTGCTCTTTTAAGCATAAAGTTATAGGAAGTTAAAAAGTAGAGAGAGCAGTGTGGATGCTGGAATGATGACACAGATACACAACTGGATGATCAAAAGCAACCACTGAGTCACTTTCAGCTCTTTGCCTAAACAAAGTACAAAGGGGAAGTGTTAGATCATATTGAGGTTCAGAGGTCCATCAGGGCAGTTATAAAAACATCCATCAGGTTCCCAGAGTGGAATTCAAGGCTTTTCAGAGGCTCCTCTGCTGGGTCCTGAGGGCACAAGGGCAGTGCAGTGCCAGATGCTCCATGACCCTCACAGAGGCTCCTGGCACAGGTGCAGGAAGAGGCCCAGGATGGGGGAGGTGGCAGACTGTCTGCTCCCTTACTCGTCTCACTTTGTCCTGTGTCTGGCTCTGGTCCAGGGTGGGGCATATACTGACTCTATCCCAGCCTTTGGGTTACTCATCTGAGGTGATGACAGCACGCAGGTAGCTCAGTGTGGTGAGGACTCTAATGAGGAATTAAATTTTAGAATGCTACTGATTCAAAAATTAGTGAATGATAATTGCTCACCCATGAAAAATAATGAAATATTCCCATTTTCAGCAACATGAATCAATTTAGAGAATGATATTCTTAGCAAAGTAAGTCAAAGAAAGACAAATATGATATCATTTGTACATGAAATCTAAAAATAATACTAATAAATCTACATAAAAAATAGAAATAGATTCAGATACATAGAAAACAAACTTACAGTTACTGCCAGAGTCAAGCTCCAAGAGCCCAGGAATCAACCTAAAAAGGTGGGCGGTGCTGGCGAGAAACGAGGCAGCCTCTCAGTTTTCTTGGACTGCCTAAGATTCTCTTATACTTTTACAAAAGCATTAGGTCAGAGGTTTGACATTTTCAGTTCCCCATGACCCAGATTTGTTGTCTCCATAAATCACTGTTGCCCTCAAAAGAAGTTCCTGCCTCAGGGATTCTCTGATCTACTTCTTTTCATGTGTCCTTGTGAATACATTCTAACTCATGCTAATGTCTCTGCTGCATATCACATTCCTCAGTTTATTTCTTATCTTTCTAAGTCCTGTTTGCCCCTAGTATCCTAAACTCACTATTTCTTAAAAAGGGCTTCTAGCTATTAATATCTCTAAAGTTCCTAATCTCTATAAGCTATATAGAATATGCTAACATTACAACATTCCTTAAATCTTTAGCTTCTAACTATTTTAATATTCCTAAGCCCTAAATTCAGCAAACTCCTTTGCCATAAACACTTTCCTCACAAATAGGCTTCAGATAGCAATCCCTCCGATAGCCTCAAGCTGCGGCCTATATGATCACCCTGGAACA
>SJXY01001957.1:25030-58301 GCA_006410495.1 Tragelaphus scriptus | reverse complement strand
AAATACATGGGGAAACAGTGGGAACAGTGTCAGACTTTATTTTTGGGGGCTCCAAAATCACTGCAGATGGTGACTGCAGCCATGAAATTAAAAGACGCTTACTCCTTGGGAGAAAAGTTATGACCAATCTAGATAGTATATTGAAAATCAGAGACATTACTTTTCCAACCAAGGTCTATCTAGTCAAGGCTATGGTTTTTACTATGGTCATGTATGGATGTGAGAGTTGGACTGTGAAGAAAGCTGAGTGTCGAAGAATTGATGCTTTTGAACTGTGATGTTGGAGAAGACTCTTGAGAGTCCCTTGGACTGCAAGGATACCCAACCAGTCCATTCTGAAGGAGATCAGCCCTGGGATCTCTTTGGAAGGAATGATGCTAAAGCTGAAACTCCAGTACTTTGGCCACCTCATGTGAAGAGTTCATTCACTGGAAAAGTCTCTGATGCTGGGAGGGATTGGGAGGAGGAGAAGGGGACGACAGAGGATGAGATGGCTGGATGGCATTACTGACTCAATGGACGTGGGTCTGAGTGAACTCCAGGAGTTGGTGATGGACAGGGAGGCCTGGCGTGCTGCGATTCATGGGGTTGCAAAGAGGCGAACATGACTGAGTGATTGAACTGAACTGAACTGAATAATTGGAAGGAAAATTATGACCAAACTAGATAGCATATTCAAAAGCAGAGACATTTCTTTGCCAACAAAGGTCCATCTAGTCAAGGCTGTGGTTTTTCCAGTGGTCATGTATGAATGTGAGAGTTGGACTGTGAGGAAAGCTGAGCGCTGAAGAATTGATGCTTTTGAAGTGTGGTGTTGGGGAAGACTGTTGAGAGTCTCTTGGACTACAAGGAGGTCCAACCAGTCTATTCTAAAGGAGATCAATCCTGGGTGCTCTTTGGAAGGACTGATGCTAAAGCTGAAACTCCAGTCCTTTGGCCACCTCATGCGAAGAGTTGACTCATTGGAAAAGACCCTGAGGCTGGGAAGGATTGGGCGCAGGAGGAGAAAGTGATGACAGAGGATGAGATGGCTGGATAGCATCACTGACTCGATGGACGTGAGTTTGAGTGAACTCCGGGATTTGGTGATGGACAGGGAGGCCTGGAGTGCTGCAATTCATGGGGTAGCAAAGAGTCGGACATGACTGAGCAACTGAACTGAACTGAACTGAATAATTAAAGATGTTGACGATCTTTCATGTGCTTTTTGGCCATCTATGTCTTTGCTGGAAAATGTCTGTTTTAATCTTCTGCCCATTTTTTGATTGGGATTTTTATTTTAATATTGAGCTGCATGGACTGTTTGTGTATTTTGGAGAATAATCCATTTCAACAACTTATTTGCAAATATTTCTCCCCATTCTGCAGGATGTCTTTTCAGTATTGTTTATGGTTTTCTTTGCTGTACAAAATCTTTTGAGCTTAATTAGGTCCCGTTAGTTTATCTTTCACTTTCATTATTCTAAGAGTTTGATCAAAAAAGATCTTGCTGCAATTTATGTCAGAAAGAATTCTCCATATGTTTTCATCTAAAAGTTTTATATTGTCTGGTGTTACATGTATGTCTGTAATCCATTTTAAGTTTCCTTTTGTGTATGGTTTTAGGGAGTGTTCTAATTTTATTCTTTTACACATAGCAGTCCAGTTTTCCCAGCACCACTTATTGAAGAGACTGTCTTTTTTCCATTGTATATTCTTACTTTCTTTGCCGTACATGACCACAGATGCATGGGTTTGTCTCTGGACTTTCTGTCCTGTTCTGTTGATCTATAATTCTGGTTTTGGTGCCAGTAGCATAATGTTTCAGTTACCGTAGCTTTGTAGTATAGTCTGAAGACAAGGAGCCTGATTCCTCTCAGCTTTGTTTTTCTTGTTTTCCTCAAGATTGCTTCAGCTTTTCATGATATTTTGTGTTTCTGTATAAAATATAAAAGTTTTTGTTCTAATTCTGTGAAAAATGCTATTAGTAATTTAATAGGGATTACACTGAATCGGTAGATTACTTTGGGTAGTTTGTTTATTTATTTATTTATTTACAGTAGGTCTTTGTTGAGATCTTTCATCTTTTTATCTTTTTTAAATGGGAAGAGGTCCATGCAACTGTAGTAAGCTGACCTTCTGTAGTGTCCTGTAGGTGGATGGAGAGACCCAAATTTACTGTTAAGCTTTTTGTATAGCTTAGAGTTTAGGTTTAACTTTAGAGCTACTTGGATCTCTTGGTTGTAAGTGTCTGGTGTACTGGGGAGAGAAAGATTCTCTGTAGCAAAGAATAGTATCATCACTGCTGTGTGGGTACCAGATGAGCAGCTGTTGGAGTGCATGGCATGAATTCACCATCCCTAACTATTCCATAGCAATAACCCTGAATCACAGTCTTTGAAAATGGAACAATGAGAGTAATACTTTAGATTTAAAAGCACTGGCTCTTAGAACCCATTGCCTTGTTTTTGTGGCTGCAAAGGCAGCTACATTAGATGTATAAAGTGAGATTATATAATGAAAATTGAAGCCATAAGAACGAAAATGTGAATAATGACATGTGAAAGTCACTCAGTTGTGTCCAACTCTGTGTGACCCCATGGACTGTTGCGTGCCAGGCTTCTCTGTTCATGGAATTCTCCAGGTAAGAATAGTGGATTGAGCTGCCATTCCCTTCTCCAAGTGATCTTCATGATCCAGGGACTGACCTGGGTCTCCTGCATTGCAGGCCGATTCTTTACCAACAGAACCACCAGGAATGCCCTTGACTAATGACATGACCCTCACCTATATAATACTGTTAAGTATATTCCAGTACAGTTGGGATTAATAGGAGAAAGGACAGAAATGGTAAAGACCTACCAGAAGCAGGATAGATTAGGAAGAGCTGATGATAATACACAGAAAAACTGTACAGAAAAGATCTTAATGACCCGGATAACCATGATCGGGTGGTCACTTACCTAGAGCCAGACTTTCTGGAGTGTGAAGTCAAGTGGGCCTTTGAAAGCATTACTACTAACAAAGCTAGTTGAGGTGATGAATTCCAGCTGAGTTATTTCAAATCCTAAAAGGTGATACTATTGAAGTGCTGCACTCATATATCAGCACATTTGGAAAACTCAGCAGTGGCACCAGGACTGGAAATGGTCAGTTTTCTATCCAATACCAAAGATGGGCAATGCCAAAGAATGTTCAGACTATCATATAATTGCACTCTTTTCACATGCTAGTAAGGTAATGATCAAAATCCTTCAAGGAAGGCTTCAACAGTACATGAACTGAAAACTTCGAGATGTACTGAGTGGGCTTAGAAAAGGCAGAGAAACCAGAGAGCAAATTGCCAACATTTGATGGATCAAAGCAAGAGAATTCCAGGAAAATGTCTGCTTCATTGACTACACAAAAGTCTTTGATTGTGTGGATCACAACAAACTGTTGAAAATTCTGACAGAGATAGGAATACCAGACCACTTTACCTGTCTCCTGAAAAACCTGTATTCGGGTGAAGAGCAACGGTTAGTACCAGATATGGAACAATGGACTGGTTCCAAATTGGAAAGAAGTATGACAAGGCTGTGTATTGTTACTCTACTTATTTAACTTATATGCAGAATACATTATGTGTAATACTGGGCTGGATGACTCAAGCTGGAATCAGGATTTCCTGGAGAAATATCAATAACCCTAAATATGCAGATGATACCACTGTAATGGCAGAAAGTGAAGAGACTGAAAGTCTGTAGTAATAAAATATTCCACTAATAGAAAGAAGGCTGACTGCCAAAGAATTTATACTTTTTAATTGTTGTGCTAGAGAAGACTCTTCAGAGTCCTTTGAACTGCAAGGAGATCAAACGAGAACACGTGTATACCTGTGGCAGATTCATGTTGATATATGGCAAAACCAATACAATATTGTAAAGTTAAAAAATAAAATTTAAAAAAGTAAAAAAATAATAATAAAAGAAATCAGTCCTGAATATTCATTGAAAGTGAAAGGTTGTTGCTGAACCACACAAAGATGCCAAGATTCTTGGCCTCCAGAGGAGAATTCAATCTGGGGCCAGAGATGAGGCTTGATAACTCAGAGCTTTTGTCTAATGAAGTTTTATTAAAGTATAAAGGAGATAGAGAAAGCTTCTGACATAGGCATCAGAAGGGGACAGAAAGAGTACCCCCTTGCTAGTGTTAGCCATGGAGTTATATACTCTCTAATTAGTTATTACAGTGAATCAAAAGAATGTCTGGAGGTTGTAAAGACCTCACTAGACCTACTCCCATAATTTACATTTTAAGATAATAGGATTAGTCAGAAGGTTTTTTCCAGAGACTGTCCTCAAGCAGGATACATTATGGTTATATAATCCTAAGGAATGTAGAGGAAGAAAAAAAGTTTGTCCTTTCTTCCTCCTTGTGAAGTCCAGACCCCTCTCTCCTTAGGGAGCCCTAGACTTCTTATCAACTTACCTAGGAAATGACTATCTCAAAAGGACTGATGATTAAGCTGAAGCTCCAATACTTTGGCCACTTGACACGAAGAGCTAACTCAGAAAAAAACCCTGATGCTGGGAAAGATTGAAGGCAAGAGGAAAAGGGGATAGAGGATGAGATGGTTGAATGGGATCACCAATTTGATGGACATGAATCTTAGCAAGCCCCAGAAGACAGTGAAGGACAGGGAAGCCTAGTGTGCTGCAGTCCATGGCATCGCAAAGAAACAGACACAACTTAGTGACTGAATAACAACAACAACATTGTTAATTCTTTCTAAATTCATAATGTTTTAAAAATTTACTTTTCATTTGGCCCCACTGGGTCTTAGTTGGGACACACAGGATCTTCAGTCTCAGTTGTGACAGACAGGACTTTAGTTGTAGCATGTGAACTCTTAGTTATAGAATGTGGAATCTAGTTCCCTGACCAGGGATTGAACCCAAGCCCCCTGAGTGGGAGCTTGGAGTCTTAGTTATTGGACTACCAGGGAAGTCCTTCATGGTGTTTTGTTTTGTTTTGTTTTTAACTGTATTATTATCTCAATCAAGAGAAGTAATACTATGAGTAATATTATCATTACACCCAAATGATTTAAAAATTATAAAGGAGTCTTCTCAGTACTATATATAAAGTAGATAATTAAAAAGGACCTTCTGTATTGCAAAGGGAACTGTACTTGATACTCTGTAATGACATATATGGGAAAATAACTTTAAAAGAGTGGATTATATATATATATATAATTACTGTAAACCTGAAACTAACACACTTTTGTAAATCAACTACACTCCATTAAAACTCATAAAAATAAAGGAGTCTTCTTCATTAAGTGACAGAAGGAGCTACGTGAGGGGTTGAGAAGGTGAGGGGTTGAGAAGGAGACTGACATAATTCCTCTTCTTCCTCATTTAGCTTTGGATCTTGGGCAGGTTGGCCTGGTGCTGTCTCTCACCCTCACACTCACGGGGATGTTCCAGTGGTGCGTCAGGCAAAGTGCCGAAGTGGAGAATATGGTGATGTTTATCTTTCCATTCTTAGTATTTTAAAGTCTTCTTGCTGTTAAATGGCATAAAAGGAATTCTTATGTAAAATAGTAAAACTATTATTTTTACATCATAGTTAACAAAGTTTTTCAACATTCTTCTCCATCTGCTTAAAGTTAATGTAAAATAAAATATATGTGTCTTTTCTCAGTCTTATGTGTGCCATGTCAGAAGGTTTTATATTTGCCACAAGCTGTCCTCAAATAAAATAAATGTCTCTGTCGGAGGGAGGTTCTTAAATCCTGGAGAGAATCTAATTTATTAGCAGCTTGTTTATCTTTATTTCTTAATGGGTGATTTCTCATATTTTGTAAAATAAAGAATTCAGTTTTTTTGAGGTTTCTTTAATTAATATGTTCCTCTCTTCTGCATCTCTCCCATTTTATCATTTATCTTTATATGTGTTGAACACCTGCATTTGCTGGTGGCCCTTCTTTCTGGTAGGATAAGCTCCGTCTCAGAATGTGCTCTCAAAGATGTGGAGTCATGGTTGTTTAGGAGGGCTTAGCCAATATGTAAAGTATACACTTTTGAATATTTGCAGGTTCTCATAAAGGAATAAAAATAATAATAATGAAACATTTCCACTTCTCTCTTCTAATAGAATAGAAAATGACTAATAATTAAATGGAGGTTTGATGACCATCCAGTTCTATTATCTATAACATGTGGCCTTTCTGTAGCCACACATTATTGACTGATGTCCTTAAATACTCTTTTCTTTGACAAATGGTCTTGTTTTCATTCAAATGTGAAAAGTATATCAATAAAATCTTGCCATTCATTTCTGTAATTCTTTTAGTGTTAATAAAAGATGAAGGAAGTAGCTGTAAGTAAAAATGTTGAAGATGATGAACAGATTTGCAAATCATCCAAGGCCTCATCAAACTCCTACTTCTGTCCTTTGTGGATGCTAAGACCTGGGATATTCTGAACCATATAAAAGCAGACATAAGCCATATAAAAGCAAAATGTCTCATTTCCAGTCTCTGAATATCCATAAGCAAGACCCTCTGACACTAACTCATGTTATGTCATATGTTTCAGATGATTTCAGTAGAAAGAGTGATTGAATATACAGACCTTGAGAAAGAAGCATCCTGGGAATATGAGTTTCATCCACCACCATCCTGGCCCCCTGCAGGAATAATTGGTTTTGGTATTAACTTCAGGTACAGCTTGTCTGGACCTCTGGTATTGAAGGACCTGGTAGCACGCACTGACCCAAGAGAAAAGGTTCGTTTAAGGCATTTGACTTTTTAAATCCTGCTAAAGGTTTAGCACCATATCTGCTCTTGGCTTCCTTGTCATTGTGTCAAGGGGACTCTGTTCCTAATGAATGCAGATTAGATCAGTGAAATATAGGTGAATCTTTCTTGGAAATTGACCATGGAATGCGGATACTAGCATTTTTTATCCCATGTTGTGAGCTCCCTCGTGATGATTGGTGGGCCCTGGGCTCCTGGGCTCGATTTTAACCTGACCATGATGCTATATGTAACACCTGATTATTCATAAGAAATCTGGGAAGTCAGTCCTAGCTCTCTGTCCCTGACATTCCAATATCTCCTTTCCATCTTTTCTTTTTTTGTATTTCTGAAATCTCCTCTTCCTCCCATGGTGCCCTCTGGTTGCTACCTGCTCCCCTGTCCCTTGGTCTTTTCTGTAGACTCGTCCTCCACTCACCCATGCTGAGCTGTCATTCCCCTCCCCTCCCCCAATAGACTGTTTCTTTCTTTAGCACAGATCTGATCTTTATTAGCCTGGGTGAGCTGCTGGTGGAACTGGAACACAGCCCCACGTCCACTCCAGCAAGGGCTGTGGGGTGAGCTTGTTGTTACTAGAGTAGAGCCCAGAATCATGACTCAGTCAGGGCTGAGGAACCAGTGCCTCTTGAAGGCAGGTCCTAGCGATTTGCTCAAAGTCAAAAGCAAATTGAAGAGAGCAGGGAAGATCCACATGGGAGATGGCAGAGAGGCTTGTAACCTGGACCTGTCAGTGTCCATGTCTGCTTCTGTACTTTTATACTCAGTTTGAGGCTGTATGAAGTACAAGCTGGAATCAAGATTGCCGGAAGAAATATCAATAACCTCAGATATGCAGATGACACCACCTTTATGGCAGAAAACAAAGAACTAAAGAGCCTCTTGATGAAAGTGAAAGAGGAGAGTGAAAAAGTTGGCTTAAATCTCAACATTCGGAAAACTAAGATCATGGCATCTGGTCTCATCACTTCATGGCAAATAGATGGGGAAAGAGTGGAAAGAGTGGCTGACTTTATTTTTTTAGGCTCCAAAATCACTTCAGATAGTGATTACAGCCATGAAATTAAAAGACGCTTACTCCTTGGAAGGAAAGTTATGACCAAACTAGACAGCATATTGAAAAGCAGAGACATTACTTTGCCAACAAAGGTCCATCTAGTCAAAGCTGTTGTTTTTCCATTAGTCATGTATGTATGTGAGAGTTGGACTATAAAGAAAGCTGAGCGCTGAATAATTGATGCTTTTGAACTGTGGCATTGGAGAAGACTCTTGAGAGTCCCTTGGACTGCAAGGAGATCCAATCAGTCCATCCTAAAGGAAATCAGTCCTGAATATTCATTGGAAGGACTGATGCTGAAGCTGGAACTCAAGTACTTTGGCCACCTGATGCGAAGAGCTGACTCATTTGAAAAGATCCTGATGCTGGGAAAGACTGAGGGCAGGAGGAGAAGGGGATGACAGAGGATGAGATGAGATGAGATGAGATGGCATCACTGACTCAATGGACACAAGTTTGAGTTGGTGATGGACAGGGAAACTTGGTGTGCTGCAGCCCATGGGGTCGCAAAGAGTCGGACATGAATGAGTGACTAAACTGAACTGAACTAAGGCCCTTGACCTGGACCAGGACAGAGTCTTGAAGAAGAGACTAAATCAGAGCAGATAAGTTGGTAGGAAGCTCTTCCTCACCTCCCTCTGTAGTCAGTATGTCTCTTGACTTACACACACTGCTACACTCAGGTTGTTTGTTGGTTCTCCCAAAGCATCATGTCCTTCCAGCTTTCAGCGTGCACATGCTGCCCTCTGCCTCAAAGACCTATCCCCTCCATCATCTGGATGGTAAAAGTCTCCTCATTTTCTGAGTTGAATCTAATGCATCTTTGAAAGTCTCAATTCTTCCTTCAGTTCAGTTCAGTCGCTCAGTCTTGCCCGACTCTTTGAGACCCCATGAATCGCAGCATGCCAGGACTCCCTGTCCATCACCAACTCCCAGACTTCACTCAGACTCATGTCCATTGAATCAGTGATACCATCCAGCCATCTCATCCTCTGTCATCCCCTTCTTGTCCTGCCCCCAATCCCTCCCAGCATCAGAGTCTTCTCCAAGGAGTCAACTCTTCACATGAGGTGGCCAAAGTACTGGAGTTTCAGCTTTAGCATCAGTACTTCCAATGAATACCTAGGACTGATCTCCTTTAGGATAGACTGGTTGGACCTCCTTGCAGTCCAAGGGACTCTCAAGAGTCTTCTCCAACACCACAGTTCAAAAGCATCAGTTCTTCAGTGCTAAGCTTTCCTCACAGTCCAACTCTCAAATTCATACATGACCACTGGAAAAATCATAGCCTTTCATAGACTAGATGGACTTTTGTTGGCAAAGTAATGTCTCTGCTTTTCAATATGCTATTTAGGTTGGTCATAACTTTTCTTCCAAGGAGTAAGTGTCTTTCAATTTCATGGCTGCAATCACCATCTGCAGTGATTTTAGAGCCCCAAAAAATAAAGTCTGAGACTCTTTCCACTGTTTCCCCATTTATTTGCCATGAAGTGATGGGGACCAGATGCCATGATCTTAGTTTTCTGAATGTTGAGTTTTAAGCCATCTTCTTCACTCTCCTCTTTCACTTTCATCAAGAGGCTTTTTAGCTCCTCTTCACTTTCTGTTGAGAGCCGGTTCGAATTAGCACTCCGCCCATGACAAAGGTCGTGAGGAAGGAGGCTCAATAACGCAAGGGCAAGATTGAGCCTCAGGAGCCCCTTGGAGGTTCTCGAGCATCTACCCCAAAAAAGCCGGAGTCTGCCTACTTTCTACTTTGTGTTCTCACCTCTGACTTTACAGGGGGCTGTCCCCCCCTACCTCTCTCTGAAAAAAGAGTTAATTTAGAGCTCCAGTTAATAAAAATTCCTGGGCGTGACAGGAGTGTTTTAACCTACAAACTCCTCTGAAGGTTCTCTAGCCTACCTGACAGGCTTGTCCGGCCACATGTGATTGCTCACAGCCTCCCAACAGTGGGAGGCATGAGATGCTCTTAACCTTCTAAAAATAGGTTCTTTAGAGAAGTTAGAAAACTATTAGCATAAGTATAATGGGCTGATTAGAAATTGTATTGGTGAAGGGTTTTCATTTGTTGAGCCAATGATTGCTGCTAAGTCTCCACTTCCCCTGCCCTTATACACATTAATGAATATATAGAAGAGATAAGTATTAACCTTTGATATTAATCACGTTAGACCTTAGGCTAAGTAAATTCTTTCCCTGACTAAAACCCACTACACCCTCGCCCTATAGGAATGTAAATTTATCTAGTGGAGTCTGTTTTAAGAATAATCACCCTGGAGAAATAAGTGTCCTGGTTGACTGACCGCTATCACAAGGAGAAGGTCATAAATTGTCAGCAGGCCCCCCTGGCCAGAAGATGATGTAACACCCCTAAGACCTCTGTATACATTTGATAAAAGTCAGGGCTGCTGACCCCACATGACTTTTGTATACCATCTCAGTGTATAAAAGTAGACCATGGAAAATAAAAGATTGGGATCAGTTCCTGGAAAGACTGGTCTCCCCATGTCGCTCTCTCTCTCAAATTCTGGCTGAGTCTCCATCTGGAGCGAGGAACCCACCATGCTTACTAATTATGCCTGGGCTTCTAAGATTGGACGGGGGAGGCCTCAGTGTCTCCTCTCCTTCGGGAGAACGGAAAGACGCCTGCGGCCTACGTAAGTGGTGCAAATTTCTTGTCTTGAAGTTTTATTGGTCCCCTGCATAAACCGAGCTACTCAGCCTCTTTTCTCCACTGAATTTTCCTACTGAGCTATCCTCGTTCTATTATTCTTTATATCTCTAATTATAACTATCGTGTCCTGACCCCCACCGATGCCGTCCTTGCTTTGAAGTCCCTGGATCAGCTGGGGCTGGTCCCCAGCAACTTCCTGCCATAAGGGTGGTGTCATCTGCATATCTGAGGTTATTGATATTTCTTCCAGCAATCTTGATTCCAGCTCATGCTTCTTCCAGCCCAGCATTTCTCATGATGTACTCTGCATATAAGGTAAATAAGCAGGGTGACAATATAGAGCCTTGACATACTCCTTTTCCTATTTGGAACCAGTTTGTTGTTCCATGTCCAGTTCTAACTGTTGCTTCCTGACCTGCATATAGGTTTCTTAAGAGGCAGATCAAGTGGTCTGATATTTTCATCTCTTTCAGAATTTTCCACAGTTTATTGTGATCCACACAGTCAAAGGATTTGGCATAGTCAATAAAGCAGAAATGGATGCTTTTCTGGAACTCTCTTGCTTTTTCCATGATCCAACAAGTGTGGGCAATTTGATTTCTGGTTCCTCTGCCCTTTCTAAAACCAGCTTCTTCTTTTAACAGCATTCACAGTACACCTATATTCATAGCACCCAACAGTTGGAGGGAACTCAATCCTTACAATTAAATACTCAATGAGTGACTTTTACCTTCACCTTCACCTTAAATGGAGAAGGAAATGGCAAACCACTCCAGTGTTCTTGCCTGGAGAATCCCAGGGAGTCTGGTGGGGACTTGGAGAGCTGGAATGGGGAGTTATTTGTTTAATGGTTATAGAATTTCAGTTCTACAAGACAAAAAAATATTCTCGTTGCACACCATGTGGATGTACTGAATATTAAACTGTCCACTTAAAAATGGTGAAGTAATTTTATGTTATGTTAACTTTATCATAATTAACATGTAAGATAGCATCTGTGTCTTGCTTTGTAATTTGAGGTCTGTATCTCTGCTGAGGTCCAGCTCCGTCTGATCCAGGNAGGATACAATAGCTTTAATTAGATATTAATTAGAGATATAAAGAGTAATAGAATGAGGATAGCTCAGTAGGAAAATTCAGTGGAGAAAAGAGGCTGAGTATCTTGTTTTACGCGGGAAACCAATAAAACTTCAAGACAAGAAGTTTGCACCACTTACATAGGCCACAGGTGTCCTTCCATTCTCCCGAAGGAGAGGAGACACTGAGGCCTCCCTGGTCGGATCTTAGAAGCCCAGGCATGATTAGTAAGCTTGGCGGGCTCCACACTCCAGATGGAGACTCAGCCACAGTTTGAGAGAGAGAGCAACATGGGGAGACCAGTCCTTCGAGGAACTGATCCCAATTCTTTATTTTCCATGGTCTACTTTTATACACTGAGATGTTATATAAAAGTCATGCAGGGTCAGCAGTCCTGACTCTTATCAAAGTCAGGTGCTTCATACAAATGTATACAGAAGTCTTAGGGGTGTTACATCATCTTCTGGCCAGGGGGCCTGCTGACAATTTATGACCCTCTCCTTGTGACAGCAGTCAGTCAACCAGAACACTTATTTCTCCAGGGGTGATTATTCTTAAAACAGACTCCACCTTCCGAAGGTACCAGATAAAGTTACATTCCTATAGGGTGAGGGTGTAGTGGGTTTTAATTAAGGAAAGAATTTACTTAGCCTAAGGTCTAACATGATTAATATCAAAGGTTAATACTTATTTCTTCTATATATTCATTAATGTGTATAAGGGCAGGAGATGTGGAAACTTAGCAGCAAACATTGGCTCAACAAATGAAAAACCCTTCACTAATACAATTTCTAATTAGCCCACTATACTTATACTAATAGTTTTTTAACTTCTCTAAAGAACCTGTTTTTAGAAGATTTAAAGCATCTTATGCTTCTCACGGTTGGGAGGCTGTGAGCAATCACATGTGGCCGGACAAGCCTGTCAGGTAGGCTAGAGAACCTTCAGAGGAGTTTGTAGGTTAAAACACTCCTGTCACACCCAGGAATTATTATTGACTGGAGCTCTAAGTTAACTCCTTCTCTGAAAGAGGTGGTGGGGGACAGCACCCCATAAAGTCAGAGGTGTAGATGAGAGCACAAAGTAGTAATATAGGCAGACTCTGGTTTTGGGAGTAGATGCTCAAGAATTTCCAGGGGGACTCCTGAGGCTTAATCTCGAATTTGCATATGTCGAGCCTCCTTCCTCATGACCTTTGCCACGGGCGGAGGTCCTCACACCAGCTCCCCGCATATCTCACAGTACTTTGAGGCTTTATGAAATCACGGAGTATCTTATTTTTATCTTTGTTCCCAAGACGGTGGCATTCTGCAAGGCATAGAGAGGGTCCTGAGGGACTGCTGTCTGTGAGGGTGAGTAACACATAGGTGTGAGAAGCAAGTAACCAGAACATACAGACAAGACTACTGTGTAAACAACTGAAAGAACTGCTCTTTAATTCTTTCCACCACAAACCCTCTAGTTAACTATAGCTGTAATTTAATCAATGATACCCTTGTAACATGAAAATAAATATTCAACTTATTGCCAAATTGATACCCAGAGAGCAGCTTCAGTTAGTTGTAGCACTAAAGGTGACTCATAATTATCTCCAACTCCATTGTAGATCAGGAAGAAGCTGTGGACTGTTTTGTTGAGAAAACATTAACCACAGCTCTTGATACAATTTTGTCCCTGAGAGCACTGTAGGTGATGTTAGCTTACTCTCAGACAATGTGTCTGTCAGATTTCCTGTTGTAAATGTGATTTTGTTAACTTGAAGTTGTCTTAAATTTTCCCCAAAGTGGTAAAATAGGAATTATTTAATATACAGTTTGTTCAAAAAAAATTAAAAAAAATAAGAAACTGTGCAGTACAACTTAGGAACATAATAGATTCTATCCTACCTTCTTAAAATCTGCAAATCATAGGATTATTGAGATTCTTTTTTTTAAATATAAATTTATTTATTTTAATTAGAGGCTAATTACTTCACAATATTGTATTGGTTTTGCCATACATTAACATGAATCTACCACAGGTGTACACGTGTAATGTTTGAGGGCAAATTGAATTTAGAAAATGAATTAATAGCTGTGGTAACTTGACTTTGATTTCTGACTTGGTCCACTTGCTATATCACCATTAGCTTCATTTCTGTGTTGAGAGATGATACCCGGGTGGTGTGTTCATGAAGTCATTCTACTCTACCTGTGAACATCCCAGGTTCCCTCTCCTGCTAACCTGCTTCACCCCATCACTCTGGGTCACCCCTTTGGTGTTGGATTTGATTGAAAGGGGCTGCTGTGGGGGATGTAGGAGTGAGCCCGCCCAGCAGAAATGGGGCTTTATTCTCTTTCTATTATTTCCTCTGCTATCCTGATTTTTGAAAGTTAAAGTCAATAGGAAAGTGTAGTAGGTACTACATGGGATTCTAATTCATGGAAGAAATAGCAAGTAAAAGTAAAGACCCAAAATCAGGTAAATAGCACCTTAATCTTCCTGGTTAGATTCTGAACACTGTCTGCGTTTTTCCTTTGGATGGTTTTTTTGATTGATATAATGATTTTAAAGTTCTGGGCCATTTTAAAGCATTTTCCAACTCTTGAGATAGATTGGTTTTGATTTCTTAATTTTTTCTTGCTCAGAGGTCTTACTTGTATAATACATTTTTAGAGATGCTTAGTAGATCTTGCTGTAATGTGCAAAAATATTAGTTTCCCACATTTTCTCCTTTTTTACATAGTATCTCCTCAGCAACCCCTCCCCTCACTCCCAGATTGTCCCACTTCCTCTGCCAGCTTCCTCATTCCTTGTGACTCACACTGTGGTGTCAGGGCCCGCAGCACCTGCATTACCTTGGAGCTTCTTAGAAATGCAGAGTCTCAGGCCCACCCAGACCTCTTGACTCAGCATTGCATTTGAACGTGACCTTCTGGTAAAGTCCTTTCTCTCCCATAGGCATTTCTGATGAGTAATAACCTGTGATTTCTATTAAATGTCCTTTGATAGTTTGAAATTGAGCTCAAGAGTTACTCAAGGCCCTGTTATGACTGACCATGAGGGTCTAGAAAGTTCTGTGCCACTTACCCTATAGATTTATGTATTTTCATATTCTTCAAATTTTACCTTTACATTATAACTCAACTCTGTGTGATTCTACCGTATTTCTTTGCATCCTCTCAGTGGAATCTGTCCTCATCACAGGCAGTTTTCATCCTGCTCCCACCTTCCCCATACCAGCCTCCTTCAGGGACTGGAGGGATTTCCCACAGGATCAGCCCTGCCTGGACCTGGAGTCAGAGAGCCCAGCGCAGCAGCATATATGTGGCTCTTTCACCACCAGATGGGATCAATAATGAACCTTGCTCCCCAAGCAGGCCATTAGGTCTCTTTGGCTCATTTCCCAGGAACCATTGCCCCGCTTAGCTGCAGGTTCTCTTCCAGCCCTGCTGTAGGTACTGGTTCTTCCTGCTGACAGTCAACCCAGCTGACCTCAAGTACTCTTTCTGCTCGGTGATGTCATCCCTCTTGTCCCGCTCACCGTGTTATATGTACCCATGTCCACATCATGCTTCAACTCTCTGGCCAAAGAATCTCTATGGTAAGCCTGTTCCTTTAACTGCAGCTACACCTATCCCCACTTTTTCTGTTCTAGCTACACAGAGACATGATAAGATACCAGGCCATCCAGGTTTAAGGAGTTCATCAGTAGAACGGAAATGAGGCTGATAGGCGTGGGTTTGACTCTCATCCTATGACTTAATGGACTCTAAAATTTCAGGCAGACTAATTAAGCCTTATTTTTCTCTTTTGAAAAATTGAATAAATAAGACCTAACGTGTTGACTTGTTGTATGACTTAAACAAGATAAGACATGTATAGCACCCAACACAGGGATCAGAGTAAATGCTTGGACAATGATGGTTGTAGTTTTCATACTGTATAAAATGATCATAACCACTTACATAGTGAAAGTTGTTGTCTGTCCCATGAGAATGAGGTGTTAGCCATTTGAAGTTGTGTTCATGGATATCGAATTCATCTGCTATGTTTGTCTTTGTCTAGCTTATCATATGCCTAAATAATATGATAATAGATCTTCCATAAATTTCTATGGCCTGATTAAAAATCTTAGCTTCCTACGGAAACTTCTTTGTCTTAGGATTTCACAGGTAATACAAATAAGACAAAGTCAAGTCCAATACAGATCCTGCTGTCAATGTATACAGTCCAGTTGAAGAAAGAAGAAAATGGCTATGTTAGTTTTGTAAGCTAGAAGGCAGTCAGAATTTTTATAGAAGTTTAGGAAAAGATAATGTCTGTTAGTATTGGGATAAGCACACATAGGGGACAGGGAGAGCATTTCTGAAGGATTAGGCATGTGAGACAGACTTAGTGATGTGTGGTTAGGGTTTCAGCAGGTGGAAATGCATGTGAAAGGCATTCTGGGAGGTGATACCAGCATGAGCAAAGACAGAACATATTTTCTCATTCATCCCTCAAAATTCCTTAGTGACTCAAAAGAAGCTGATTCATGAACATGAAGGATGGAGAGGTCAGTTGGGACAGTTTTGTAGAAGAGACATCCTGGGGTAGAATGACACAGAGCTGACCTTTGGGAATTTAATCTGAGAAGTGAGTGCACATGGACCAGAGTGGACAGGTGGGGGTGGGTGGGGGCAGGGAACCAGGAACTGTCGTGCCTCCAATAAGATGTCCTGGGAAAATGATTCTGCTTTTTGGAATCAAGGTAATGTCAATTAAAACAAAGCTGTGGCATTGAGGTTTGTGAATTTACAGGGCAATGGATGAAAGTAGAAAATTGTATTGTATTTCTGGAGGACTAGGTTGGCAATATTTAACAGTTTCCTCTAAAAATGTACATACCTTATTCTCAGCAATTCCACATCTGAGAATTTATCTGAAGCACATAATTAAGGTTGTTTGCAAAGATTAGCTTCAAGGATATTTAACACAGAGTTATTTATAATAGCAAAATATTTAGACACTAAATATCCACCACTGGTCCCAGCAAACACCCTCTTCAAACAGCACAAGAGATGACTACATATGGACATCACCAGATGGTCAATATCAATATCAGATTGATTATATTCTTTGCAGTCGAAGACGGAGAAGCTGTATACAGTCAGCAATAACAATAACAAAGAGCTGACAGTGGCTCAGATCATGAATGCCTTATTGCCAAATTCAGACTGAAATTGAAGAAAGTAGGGAAAACCACTGGACCATTCAGGTATGACCTAAATCAAATCCCTTATGATTATACAGTGGAAGTGATAAATATATTCAAGGGATTCAACCTGATAGAGTGCCTGAAGAACTATGGACAGAGGTTCGTGACATTGTACAGGAGTCAGTGATCAAGACCATCCCCAAGAAAAAGAAATGCAAAAAGGCAAAATGGTTGTCTGAGGAAGCCTTAACAAATAGTTGAGAAAATAAGAGAAGTGAAAGGCGAAGGAGAAAAGGAAAGCTATACCCATTTGAATGCTGAGTTCCAAAGAATATCAAGGAAAGATAAGAAAGCCTTCCTCAGTGATCAAGCAAAGAAATAGAGGCTATACCCATTTGAATGCTGAGTTCCAAAGAATATCAAGGAAAGATAAGAAAGCCTTCCTCAGTGATCAAGCAAAGAAATAGAGGAAAACAACAGAATGGGAAAGACTAGAGATCTCTTCAAGAAAATTAGCGACACCAAGGGAATATTTCATGCAAAGATGGGCAAAATAAAGGACAGAAATTGTATAGACCTAACAGAAACAGAAGATATTAAGAAGAGGTGGCAAGAATACCAGAAGAACTATACAAAAAAGATCTTTGTGATCCAGATAACCATGATGGTGTGATCACTCACCTAGAGCCAGACATCGTGAAATGCGAAGTCAAGTGGGCTTAGGAAGCATCACAATGAACAAAGTTAGTGGAGGCGATGGAATTCCAGTTGAGCTATTTCAAATCCTAAAATTGCTAATGATGCTATTAAATATCCTATGCTATTAATAATCCTAATGATGCTATTAAAGTGTTAACTCAATATGCCAACAGATTTGGAAAACTCAGCACTGGCCACAGGACTGGAAAAGGTCAGTTTTCATTCCAATCCCAAAGAAGGGAAATATCAAAGAATGTTCAGTCTACTGCACAATTGCACTCATCTCACACACTAGTAAAGTAATGCTCAAAATTCTCCAAGCTAGGCTTCAACAGTACGTGAACTGAGAACTTCAAGATGTTGAAACTGGATTTAGAAAAGGCAAAGGAACCAGAGATCAAACTGCCAACATCTTTTGGATCATTGAAAAAGCAAGAGAGTTCCAGAAAAACATCTATTTCTGCTTTTTTTGAGTATGCCAAAGACTTTGACTGTGTGGATCACAACAAACCATGGAAAATTCTTAAACAGATGGGAATACCATACCACTTTATCTGCTTCCTGAGAAATCTGTATGCAGGTCAAGAAGCAACAGTTAGAACTGGACATGGAAAAATATACTGATTCCAAATTGGGAAAGAAGTAAGTCAAGGCTGTATAAAGTCACCTTGATCATTTAGCGTCTATGCAGAGCATATCATGTGAAATGCTGGGCTGGATGAAGCACAGGCTGGAATCCAGACTGCCGGGAGAAATATCAATAACCTCTGATATGCAGATGACACCACCCTATGGCAGAAATCTAAGAGGAACTTAAGAGCCTCTTGATGAAAGTGAAAGAGGAGAGTGAAAAAGCTGGCTTAAAACTCAACATTCAAAAAACAAAGATCTTGACATCCGGTCCCGTCACTTCATGGCAAATAAATGGGGAAACAATGGAAACAGTGACAGACTTTATTTTCTTGGGCTCCAAAACCACTGCAGATGGTGACTGCAGCCATGAAATTAAAAGACACTTGCTCCTTGGAAGAAAAACTATGACCAACCTAGACAACATATTAAAAAGCAGAGACATTACTTTGCTGATGCAAGTCTTTCTAATCTCAGTTCAGTTCAGTTCAGTCACTCAGTTGTGTCCAACTCTGTGACCCCATGGACCACAGCACGCCAGGCCTCCCTGTCCATCACCAACTCCTGGAGTTTTTTCAAACACATGTCCACTGAGTCGGTGATGCCATCCAAGCATCTCATCCTCTGTGGTCCCCTTCTCCTCCTGCCTTCAATCTTTCCCAGCATCAGGTCTTTTCAAATCAGTCAGCTCTTCACATCAGGTGGCCAAAATATTGGAGTTTCAGCTTCAACATTAGTCCTTCCAATGAACATTCTGGACTGATTTCCTTTAAGCTAATCTAAGCTATGTTTTTTCCAGTAGTCATTTGTGTATGTGAGAGTTGGACCATAAGGAAAGCTGAGGGCCAAAGAATTGATGCTTTTGAACTGTGGTGTTGGAGAAGACTCTTGAGAGTTCCCTGGACTGCACAGAGATCAAACCAGTCAATCCAAATGGAAATCAGTACTGAATATTCATTGGAAAGACTGATGCTCAAACTGAAGGTCCAATACCTTGGCCACCTGATGTAAAGAACTGACTATTAGATAAAAAACTTATGCTGGGAAAGATTGAATGCAGGAAGAGAAAGGGACGAAAGAGGGTGAGATGGTTGGATTTCGTCATCATCTTGATGGATATGAGTTTGAGCAAGTTCCAGGAGTTGGTGATGAACAGGGAATCCTGGTGTGCTGCGGTCCATGGGCTGGCAAAGAGTTGGACATGACTGAGTGACTGAACTGAACTGAGGAGATTTGTTCAATTATCACATATACTGTAATATTATGTAGCCATTTAAAATAAATATTTTTATGAAATACTAAATGAAAACACATTGTAACAGTATGTTCATACTATTCTTATTTGTTTAAATATGTGAGTTTGTGTCTTTAAGAACACATACACAATTTTGGAAAGTAAATACATCAACATTTTAAGAATGGTTTTATCAGACTTCTAGAGTATAGCTATATTTACTTCTCAAATTCATTTGCACTGATTATGATTAAGGAACAAGTTTGTTTTATTTTGTTTTTTAAAAGATAATGAAGCCTGACACTCAGGTGGTCAATGTGGACTTTAAAGTGAGGGATTGGGCCATGAAACATTTCAAGAGTATAGTCTTAAGGGTTTTCATCATGCTGGACTCTGGGAAAGCTGGAAGTAAGGTGGACAGTTTTGCCTATGAGCCTGGGAAAGAAGTAGAGTGGGGAAGTCAGAGAAAGTGGCTCTTTTGTGTGGGACATTAGGTGTTGATCATGTTGAGTTTGATGTGGAGAGAGATCCAGGAGCAAGTGTCTAACAAGTTGGTGTGTCATCAGAGACAAACCCTGGCCTGGTTCCTTATAAATCCTGGGCTTTATAGCTTGGTTTTACTGGACATCAGTTTAATTTCATAAAGTGAAATCATTTTCCTACAACATCTTGCTGATGGTACAACAGCTCCTGGCTTCCTGCCTCCTGCTCTTGCCCACTATGGTCTAAGTGGTTGGAAAAACAGAAAAGGCCTTTTGCAAAGCAGCTAAAATAAGATATTCTCCAAGTGTCTTTGGTGTTAGGAACGTAAACTTACTGGTGACACTATCCATGGGAAATTGGTAAAACTCATTGGTGACCCAGATAAAACATTCAGACTATATTAATAGTTTTAGTGATTTAATTGTAGAAATAGTCAGAGCCAGGTTTTCTTTGAGTTGCCTTTGGTGGTTTGGGGGTGGGGGCGTGGAATGTGGCCAAACAGCATGTGGGATCTTAGTTCCCTACTAGGGATTGAACCCATGTCCCCTGCAGTGGAAGCAAGAAACTTAATGACTGGACTGCCAGTGAGGTCCCTTGTTTCTTATTATTCTCCTCACTGGAGTTTGGAACTCACAGGCCTGTGGTCATGAGCAGCCCTCAGTGCCCCTACATATTTCAGCTCATTTATCCAAAGTCTACAAATGTTCCCGTTTGCACAGACAGATCAATTTCAGTAGAGCTGATAACATGGGAACATAGACACATTCTCATGGATACAGTTGTTACGTGTGTCTTGATAGTATTGATTTATGTGTGAAAACATCCAGAAAGACAGACAGACATATTTTTATTGTGCTTCACAGATAATGCTTCTTCTTTTCTCTTTTTTCAACAAACTGAATATTTATGACAACTCAGTGTTGAACAAGTACATTGGCACCATTTTCCCTACAGATTTGCTAACTTCATGTCTGTCTCCTTTTGGTAATTCTCACAATATTTCAAGCCATTTTATGATTATTATATTTGTTTTTCTGATCTGTGATCAGTGTTTTTTTCATGTTCAGTTCTGTTCAGTTCAGTTTAGTCGCTCAGTCGTGTCTGACTCTTTGCGACCCCATGAATCTCAGCATGCCAGGCCTCCCTGTCCATCACCAACTCCTGGTGTTTTCCCAAGCTCTTGTACATCGAGTCAGTGATGCCATCCAGCCATCTCATCCTCTGTTGTCCCCTTCTCCTCCTGCCCCCAATCCCTCCCAGCATCCAATGCTTTGGCCACCTCATGCGAAGAGTTTTTTAATGTTACTACCCAATAAAAGCTTAGATGATGGTTAGCATTCTTTTCACAATCAGTATTTGAAAATTAAGGTATGAGTATTGTTTTTTATACATAATGCTATTGTGCATTAAGTAAACTACAACATAGTAAACATAACTTTTTACAAAATAATTTTATTTATCTTTGGCTGGGCTAGATCTTCATTGCTGCTCTGTTTTTTTCTCTAGTTGCAATGAATGAGGGGTCACTAGTTGCAGTAAGCGGCTCTCTAGTTGCAGTGTACAAGCTTCTCATTGCAGTGGCTTCTCTTGTTGTCGCTCCCCAGGTCTAGGGTGTGTGGGCTTCAGTAGGTGTGGTGCACCAGCTTAGTTGCTCTGTAGCATGTGGGATCTTCCTGGATTACGGATTGAACCCATATCTCCTGCATTGATGTGTATTAATTGCTCAGTCATGTCTGAGTCCATTGTGACTCCATGGATTGTAGCCTGCCAGGCTCCTCTGTCCATGGAATTCTCCAGGCAAGAATACTGGAGTGGGTTGCCATTTCCTTTTGTAGAGGATCTTCTCAACCCAGGGATCAAACCTGAGTCTCCTGCATTGACAGGTACCTTCTTTATAACTGAGCCACCAGAAAAGCCCAATCTATCATTAGTGCACTGAATTTCTCTCTGTTCTGGTTTTAATGACTAGACTGACACTTTACATGTATCTTTCCAAGGTGCAATTGCAAGTACCAATTTGTTTATAAAATACCTTTTGAACTGCTCCAGTAAAAGGTCCCATATAAATAGTAAATGTTGTTTGTGTTGATGTTGACTTCATTACGTGCATTTTGTCTACTGTCCTCTATCTTATAAGACACTGAGATCTGCATTTTATAATTTTAAGATATTTTCTTTCAAGATAGAATATAATTAAGATATTTAATATTAGGAAGTGATTTAGTTTTTTACCAAAGAATAATTCCTCTTAAATACTAGGCCCTTGAAAAAGTAAATATTTGTTTATGTATAATATTTCTGACTTTACTTTTTGGTATCTGCATAAAATTAGTCACATAATTCTCCAGGTCAAATTACCCAGGCAGTAGGAATAAATCTAATTTAAAAGCTGACTTCTTATGGACCATTTAGGAGATTGCTGGTTTTTAACTGCCAGCAGATTGTCATTTTTAACTCTTCTTGGGACTAGGGTGTTTTTCAACCAGGGACAGTTGTCAGTGTCTGAAATTTTTGGTTGCCACAGTTTGTTTAGCAGGTGCTACTGGCATCTAGTGGGTAGAGTTCAAGGCTACTGCTAAACATCCTACAATACACAGGACAAGCCCTATTCCCCCAACAATGAATTATCCTGTCAGAAGTGCCATGGCTGAGAAACTCTACTCTTTATATAAAACTTTTCAAATTTATCATCAATAACCAGCATTTCTCCCAGGTTTGTTATATTTTGTTAATTCTTAATCTCTCCTGTATCTCTTTACAGCTTGGCATTGTAGGAAGGACAGGGGCTGGAAAAAGTTCCCTCATCGCTGCTCTTTTCAGATTGTCAGAACCTGAAGGTGTTCTTTGGATAGATGGGATCTGGACGACCAATATTGGACTTCATGATTTAAGGAAGAAAATGTCAGTTGCACCTCAGGTATGGACTCACATATTCTTTTTATGTCACCTAAGTTTACTTATTTTTCATTTTTTCTAATTAAATGAAAGTGTTGATCCTTTTTACCCATAATATAGCACATTTTTTTGCAACTGGTATTTTCAACACACTTTCATCAGATACTAGGTTTTGTTTCTTTGTTTCTTTGTTAGTTTTGTGTGCATGTGATTTAATAATTTATTGAGATGGATTTCTGGACTCAGACTTCCTCATGTTCCACAATTTTATTCACTGATAACCACATAATTCTGAGAACAAAAGGGTAAATTGTTTAGCGCTGGAGAAGTTCCTATAGGGAAATGCGAATTTTACGTGTCTTCCAGATAGAGCTTTGCTGTAGGAAATGAGGGCATCTTTTCAAAGGTGATTATGTCCCTGGGGGGTGCTCTGTGAAACTTTGGGGCTTTGAGAATTACAGAATGTATGGATGCTATGTGGAGACTTTGACAAATCAGCCATTAATAAATAATTTTCTCCAGCAGTCAGTACAGTATAGTGAGGAAGAGAAGGAGACTTGGAATTTCACCTCTGTGCTCCTCAGTTTTCTGTGTCTTACAAGGCAGCTAACAATACCAACGCTTCGAGCTGTTCTGAGAGCTAAATAGGTCAGTGCATGGCATAGAGTACTTCACACTGAGACCCAATATGTGGCTGCTGTGATGGTGGAACATTGAATTGACCATATCCCCCTCAGCTCTGATTCTGTTTTCTTTTCTTCTGCTTCTTAAAAAGTATGGCTTTCAAAGAGTGTGTTGGAAATTGAATTATATGCACATAGAAGCTCCTGTCTTTCCTTGTGGTTTATCCACTCGACATACTTTAGTGACTATTTACTGAGCAATTACCATCCTCCAGGTATACTATTGTTGTTCAGTTGCCCAGTCATGTCTGACTCTTCGTGACCCCATGGACCTCACCATCTCCCAAAGTTTGCCCAAGTTCATGTCCATTTCATATGCTGATGCCATCCAGCCATTTCACCCTCTGTTGCCCTCTTCTTCTGCTTTCAGTTTTTCCTAGCATCAGGGTCTTTTTCCATGAGTCAGCTGCTTGTATTAGGTGACCAAAGTATTGGAGTTCAGCTTCAGCGTCAGTCCTTCCAATGAGTATTCAGGGGTGATTTCCTCTAAGATTGACTGGTTTGAACTCCTTGCAGTCCAAAGGGCTCTCAAGAGTCTTCTCCAACACCACAGTTTGAAAGCATCCTTTCTTTATGGTACAGCTCTGACAACCATACATGACCTCTGGAAAGACCATAACTCTGACTATACTTTGTTGGCAAAGTGATGTTTTTGCTTTTTAACACACTGTCCAGATTTGTCATAGCTTTCTTGCCAAGAAGCAGTTGTCTTCTAGTTTCATGGCTTCAGTCACCATCCACAGTGATTTTAGAGCCTAAGAAGAGGAAATCTGTCACTGCTTCCACCTTTTCCCTTTCTATTGGCCATGAAGTGATGGGGCTGGAAGTCGTGATCTTAGTTTTATTAATATTTAGTTTTAAGCTGGCATTTTCACTCTTCTTCTTCACCCTCATCAAGAGGTTCTTTAGTTCCTCTTCTCTTTCTGCCATTAGAGTGGTATCGTCCACATATCTGAAGTTGCTGATATTTCTTTTGTCAGTCTTGATTCCAGCTTGTAACCCATCCAGCCCAGCATTTCTCATGATGTTCTCAGCATATAAGTTAAATTATCAGGGTGACAATAAACAGACTTGTTGTACTTCTTTCTCAATCCTGAACCCATCAGTCATTCCATACAGTATTCTAACTGTTGCTTCTTGACCTGCATACAGGTTTCTTAAGAGACAAGTAAGATGGCCTAGTATTCCCATCTCTTTAAGAGTTTTCTACAATTTGTTATGATCCACACAGTCAAAGGTTTTAATATAGTCAATGAAACAGGGGTAGATGTTTTTCTGGAATTCCTTTGCTTTCTCTATGATCCAAAGAATGTTGGCAATTTGATCTCTGGTTCCTCTGCCTTTTCTAAACCTAGCTTGGACATCTGGAAGTTCTTGGTTCATGTAATGCTTCAGCCGAGCATGCAGAATTTTGAGCATAACCTTTAATAGCATGGAAAATGAGTGCAATTGTCCAGTAGTTTGAATATTCTTTAGTACTGCCCTTCTTGGGAATCAAGATGAGAATTGACCTTCTCCAGTCCTGTGGCCACTGCTGGGTTTTCCAAATTTGCTGATGTACTGAGTGCAGCACTTTGATAGCAGGATCTTTAGAATTTTAATAGCTCTACTGGAATTCCATTTCCTCCACTAGCTTTGTTTGTGCAAGCCAAGTCACTTCAGTCATGTCTGACTCTCTGCAGATCCTTTGAACCATAGACCCATAGGCTACAGTCTATGGGATTCTCTAGGCAAGAATTCTGGAGTGGATCTCCATGCCCTCCTCCAGAGGATCTTCTCAACCCAGGGATCAAACCCACATCTCTTATGTTTCCTGCATTGGAAGACAGATACTTTACCACTAGCACCACCTAGGAAGTCCAACTTTGTTCATAATGATGCCTTCTAAGGCCCACTTGGCTTCACATTCCAGAATGTCTGGCTCTGGAAGAGTGACCACAGCATGGTGGTTATCTGTGTCATTAAGATCCTTTCTGTACAGTTCTTCTGTGTATTTCTTTCATCTCTTCTTGATAGCTTCTGCTTCAGTTAGGCCTTTACCATTTGTGTTCTTGACTGTGTCCAGGTATACAGCCAAGGGCAATGTAGGCCAGGTGTCCCGATCTTCCATCCTGCTCTCTGTTTTGACAGACTTGCTGTTTTGTTTTTAATTTTGATGTTTTATTTTTGTACTCCATAATCATCTACCTATCAAACAAAGCTCAGAAAAACACCTTCTTGATATGGAAAACAGAGAAGAGATGAGACACAAAGAGCTAGACAAATGTGCTTCCTGGAATGTGGGTGTAATGTGCCCTGAAATGCCTGTTTATTAGGAAGCATTTCAACATGGCACCCAAAGGGAAGGAGAGCATGGGCTTGGGCCTTATGTTTGAGTACAGCTGTTGCTACCTATCAGTAGCCTCTAAAATACCTGGAATTATTCTAAGTACTCTTGTTTTTTCTAATTAATTTTTAATTGAAGGATAATTGCTTTATAATATCGTTTTGGCTTCTGCCATGTATCAACATGGATCAGCCATAGGTATATATATATCCTTCCCTCTTAAACCTCCTTCCCACCTCATCCCACTCCTCTGGGTTATCACAGAGCACCAAATTTGAGTTCTCTGTATCATACAGCAAATTTCCACTGACTATCTAATTTTACATATGGTAAGGCATATGTCTAAGTACTTTTGAAACCAAGATACAGCTTTTCAGACTACAGTGAAATGCTACCTCATACCCCTTAAGACATCTACTGTCAAAAAAGAAAAATGAAAGAGCGAAAAAAAGAAAATGGGTTGGCAGTATTGCCAAAGATGTAGAGAAATTAGAATCCTTGTTCATTGCTGGTAGGAATGTAAGATAGTGAAGCCACTGTGGAAAACAACTTGGTCAATTCTCAAAAACATTAAAGATAGAATTATTATATGATCTAGCAATTCTACTTTAGAGTATAAACTCAAAAGAACTGAAAGAAAGATCTTGAAGTGATACCTGTACTTGCATGTTCATAGCAGCATTATTCTCAGTAGCAAAAAGGTGGAGGCACCTAAAGGTCCATTGACAGATGAATCAATGAACAAAATGTGGTGCATATATGTATACAGTGGAGTATTATTCAGCCTTAGAAAGGAAGGAAATTCTGACTTGTGCTACAACAGAAATGAACCTTGAGGTAATTAAGTGAAATATGCCAGTCACAGAGGACAAATACTGTATGATTCTACTAATATCAGGTACCTAGAGTACTAAATTCATGGGGACAGGAATTAGAATGGTGGGTTCCATGAGCTGCTGGGAGTGAGGAGTTGTTTAATGTCTACAGAGTTTCAGTTTTGAAAGACGAAAGGAGTTCTGTGGCTGGATGGTGGTGATCGCTGTGCAACACTGTAAGTGTACTTAATACCTCTGAATTGTGCACTTACAGCTGGTCAAGCTAATAAATTTCATATGTATTTTACCACAATTAAAAAAAAATTAGAGGTATTCCTTTCAGGAAAAATGGGAAGAACTTTTTAGCACGTTCAGTCTCCATATTTAAAGATTTTCTCTGGCTATTTAATTCATGACTTGTGGTTACAGTAGAAAATAAGGAGTTTAGATTCCCAAGTTTTACGTTTTGATGGTACTCATCTCTGAAATGTCCAAGTGAGATTAGTTAGTAGAAATAAAGGGCATGTCTGTAGAGTCCATTCATTTCATTTGGTGTAAAGCTTTCAAAACATACCCTGCCTTATTTTTAAAGCTTCTTAATTAGAAAGAATTGTGTGCTGGTGTACATAAAATCATAGAAGGCAATGGCACCCCACTCCAGTACTCTTGGCTGGAAAATCCCATGGGTGGAGGAGCCTGGTAGGCTGCAGTCCATGGGGTCGCTAAGAGTCGGACACGACTGAGCAATTTCACTTTCACTTTTCACTTTCACGCATTGGAAAAGGAAATGGCAACCCACTCCAGAGTTCTTGCCTGGAGAATCCCAGGGACAGGGGAGCCTGGTGGGCTGCTGTCTATGGGGTCGCACAGATTCGGACATGACTGAAGTGACTTAGCAGCAGTAGCAGCAGCAGCAGTACATAAAATAACTCTATAGATAAAGAAATAATGTTAGAAGATCCTTGGCTCTACCAATAATGTTTGGAAGCACATCTGAGTAAAGACTAAACATACCTTTAGTCTTTCATACCATCATATGTAAGATGGTAGTCTTACATACCATCAACATAGTTTGGTTCTGTTCTGTTGATTTCCACCCTTCCTTTGAGCATGTTCAACGTACACACTCCAGAGAGCATACTTACAAAATAATGCCAAACATTGTATACATGTAGATTCTTCTCTATATGCCTTTGTCTCTAAGGTACAATACTGGTTGATAAAAGAGGGAATATCTGTAGAGAACTAGCAATGTGCAAACTTCCCAGGAAATCATTCCAGAGGCAGCCAGGGAATAGACTGTTTGTGTAGACTGAGTGTCAGTATGACCCACAGTTTTATTCCTGCTCTGCCTCGAAGGACTGTGAGGCCTTGATGACATTACTCAGCTTCCAGACATCAAGGTCCTCATCTTTAAACCAGGTCTGGGAATCATTGCCACACCGATTTGTTGTGAAGATGTATCTGGGCTTCCCAAGTGGTGCTAGTGGTACAGGACCTGCCTGCCAATGCAGGAGACAGAAGACATGCAGGTTCAATCCCTGGGTCAGGAAGATCTGCTGGAGGGGGCACGGCAACTCACTCCAGTATTCTTGACTGGAAAATCCCTTGGACAGAGGAACCTGGTGGGCCACAGTCCATGGGGTCGCTAAGAGTCTGACACGACTGAAGCGACTTAGCACACATAACTGGGTGGGATAAGGTTTGTGCCCATGTCTGGTTCTTGGGAATGCTCAGTCATCAGAAACTGTTATTATTCTTAATGATTGGGTTACTGACCTTTGAATATTATTTCTGCTTAAGTAAAAAGAGTAATACTTTCCAGAATGACTTTACTCTTTAATTTCTCTTATGTGTTCATGGTGCTTGGTGATTTTCTTTATATTTATTATTTACAATATAAACTAAATTGTTTGTATAATTATAAATAATAGAGCAAAGAAACAAAAATAAAAAAAGAAACACAATAGGAATTTGTGGGAAGGCGTAACAGAGAAATGTATCTAATGTTTCCACCAAAAGCAAGAAGAGAGAATAACACTTTCTTGTACTTTGATTTCATTTTCCCCTCCCAGCAACTTCTTTCCTGATCACCACCTTGTACACATTATTACTTACCAGTCCTCCACCAAGACCTTGGGCCTTTTTTCTCAGCCCTCCCAACACTCTTGGCTATTTTCTTCCTCTTCTTGAGGATCTCCTTGAGGATACAGAAATGTAGCTCTCATTTCTGCTCCTCTGTGCTTACTACAGTCCCTGACAAGTACTGATAAGAGTTCCTAACATTTGTGGAATCATTAACATGTTTTAACCCCTTATCCTACCATTTCCTGCTTAATTTTCACAATTCTGTAGTTTTCCTTACCTAACAGATTTGAAAACTGAGGCCATAGGGGCTTGTCCCACTTATCAAGTAAGGGGCAGAGCCAGGAGTCAGATTTTGTGTGTGTCTGATTATTTTTTTCACAGTGTTTCAATTGTATAGCAAAATAGTAGGGTGTATTTCTTAAGCATAGATTTTTAACTTATCCTTCTCCTCTACTCTCCTCTTTGGTAACCATTAATTTGTTTTCTATGTTTGTGAATCTGTTTCTGTGTTGTAAATAAGTTCATTTCTATTAATTTTTAAGATTCCACATATAAGTGATCTCATATGATATTTGGTGGAAGGCAATGGCACCCCACCCCAGTACTCTTGCCTGGAAAATCCCATGGATGGGGGAGCCTGGTGTGCTCCAGTCCATGGGGTCGCTAAGAGTCGGACAAGACTGAGCGACTTCACTTTCACTTTTCATTTTCATGCATTGGAGAAGGAAATGGCAACCCACTCCAGTATTCTTGCCTGGAGAATCCCAGGGACGGAGCCTGGTGGGCTACCGTCTATGGGATCGCACAGAGTCAGACATGACTGAAGCGACTTAGCAGCAGCATATGATATTTATCTTTCTCTGCTGACTTATTTCACTTAGTCTCATAATGTCTAGGTTTATCTATGTTGCTGCAAATGGCATTATTTCATTCTTTTTATGGCTGAATAATATTCCTCTGTGTGTGTGTGTGTGTGTGTGTGTGTGTATACATCATATCTTTATCCATTCATCTGTCCATGGACATACCTTGGCTATTGTAAATAGAAAAGCTGTGAAAACTGGGATGCATGTATCTTTTTGAACTAGAGTTTTTATGTTTTCCGGATAGTTGCTGAGGAGGGGAATTGCTGGATCACCCAGTAACTCTTTTTCAATTCCTTAAGGAACCCCCGTATTGTTTTCCATAACAGCTGTGCCAATTTACATTCCCACCAACAGTGTGGGAGGGTCCCCTTTCCTCCACACCCTCTCCAGCATTTATTATTTGTAGATGTTAAATGATAGTCATTCTAACCAGTTTGAGGTAATACTTCATTGTAGTTTTGATCTACATTTCTCTAATAATTAGTGACTATAAAGAAAACTCAGCACAGAAGAATTGATGCTTTTGAACTGTGATGTTCAAGAATACTCTTAAGAGTCCCTTGGACTGCAAGGAGAGCAAACCAGTCAATCCTAAAGGAAATCAGTCCTGAATATTCATTGGAAGGACTGATGCTGAAGCTGAAGTTCCAATATTTTGGCCTCCTGATGCGAAGAACTGATTGCTTAGAAAAGACCCTGATGTTGGGAAAAATTGAAGGCGGGAGGAGAAGGAGACATCAGAGGATGAGATGGTTGGATGGCATCACCAACTCAATGGACATGAGCTTGAGCAAGCTCTGGGAGTTGGTGATGGATAAGGAAGCCTGGCATGCTGCAGTTCATTGGGTCGCAAAGAGTCGGACATGACTGAGTGATGGAATTGAGTAATTAGTGATGCTGAGTATCTTTCCATGGGTCTGTTGACCATCTATATGTCTTTGGAGAAATGTGTATTTAAGTCTTCGCATTTTTTGATTAGGTTGTTTGTTTCTTTGATATTGAGCTGTATAAGCCATTGTTTATACAGATATTGACTGTATTTATATAGACTAGAAACAAAGTATCAGAAAGAGAAATTAAGGAAACAATCCCATTGACATCACATCAAAGGGGAAAAAAAAACTCGGAATAAACCTATCAATAACCTCAGATATGCAGATGACACCACCCTTATGGCAGAAAGTGAAGAGGAACTAAAAAGCCTCTTGGTGAAAGTGAAAGTAGAGAGTGAAAAAGTTGGCTTAAAGCTTAACACTCAGAAAACGAAGATCATGGCATCCAGTCCCATCACTTCATGGGAAATAGATGGGGAAACAGTGGAAACTGTGTCAGACTTTATTTTTCTGGGCGCCAAAGTCACTATAGATGGTGATTGCAGCCATGGAATTAAAAGACGCTTACTCCTTGGAAGGAAAGTTATGACCAACCTAGATAGCATATTCAAAAGCAGAGACATTATTTTGCCAACAAAGGTTTGTCTAGTCAAGGCTATGGTTTTTCCTGTGGTCATGTATGGATATGAGAGTTGGACTGTGAAGAAGGCTGAGCACCAAAGAATTGATGCTTTTGAAGTGTGGTGTTGGAGAATACTCTTGAGAGTCCCTTGGACTAAAAAGAGATCCAACCAGTCCATTCTGGAGGAGATCAGCCTTGGGATTTCTTTGGAAGAAATGACGCTAAAGCTGAAACTCCAGTACTTTGGCCATCTCAAGCGAAGAGTTGACTCATTGAAGAAGACTCTGATGCTGGGAGGGATTGGAGGCAGGAGGAGAAGGGGACGACAGAGGATGAGATGGCTCGATGGCATCACTGACTCCATGGACGTGAGACTGAGTGAACTCCGGGAGTTGGTGATGGACAGGGAGGCCTGGCGTGGTGCGATTCATGGGGTCGCAAAGAGTCGGACATGACTGAGCGACTGAACTGAACTGAACTGAAGGAGGTAAAAGGCCTGTATACAAAACCTGTAAGATACTGATGAAAGTAATTCAAGATGATACAAACAGATGAAAAGATAAACTGTATTCTTGGATTGAAAGATTCAATATTGTTAAGAATAACCATACTACCCAAGACAATTTACAGAGTCAATGCAATCTCTATGAAATTGCTAGTGGCATTTCACAAAATGGCACCCCACCCCTGTACTCTTGCCTGGAAAATCCCACGGACGGAGGAGCCTGGTAGGCTCCAGTCCATGGGGTTGCTAAGAGTCGGAGATGACTGAGCGACTTCCCTTTCACTTTTCACTTTCATGCATTGGAGAAGGAAATGGCAACCCACTCCAGTGTTCTTGCCTGGAGAATCCCAGGGACAGAGGAGCCTGGTGGGCTGCCGTCTATGGGATCGCACAGAGTCGGACACGACTGAAGCGACTTAGCAGCAGCAGCAGCAGAACAAAAAAAAAATTTTTTTTTAATTTGTATGGAAACAGAAAAGACTGCAAATAGCCAAAACAATCTTGAGAAAGAAGAATACAGCTGGAGGAATCACAGTCCCTGATTTAAGACAACTAATCTCAAAAATATACAAGCAACTTCTACAGCTCAATTCCAGAAAAATAAATGACCCAATCAAAAAATGGGCCAAAGAACTAAATAGACATTTCTCCAAAGAAGACATACAGATGGCTAACAAACACATGAAAAGATGCTCAACATCACTCATTATCAGAGAAATGCAAATCAAAACCACTATGAGATACCATTTCACGCCAATCAGAATGGCTGCTATCCAAAAGTCCACAAGCAATAAATGCTGGAAGAGGGTGCGGAGAGAAGGGAACCCTCTTGCACTTTTGGTGGGAATGCAAACTGGTACAGCCACTATGGAGAACAGTATGGAGATTCCTCAAAAAACTGGGAATAGAACTGCCTTATGATCCAGCAATCCCATTGCTGGGCATATACACTGAGAAAACCAAAATTGAAAGAGACACGTGTACCCCAATGTTCATAGCAGCACTGTTTGCAATAGCCAGAACGTGGAAGCAACCTAGATGTCCATCCACAGATGAATGGATAAGNATTAATTTCCAAAATATACTAATGGTGTTCAAAGTAAATTTAAAGAGATTCCCAACTCCAGAGGCTGAGAAGCAAATTACTCTGCTTGTGCAATACTTCAGGTGGCTGTTGACTGTGGTCCTTGATAGAAGTGCTTCATATCATGATTTCATGTGCATGCACACACATATGCACACACACACACACAGAAACAAAAATGTCACAAAACAATATTACTATTGCTCTGTGCTCTGATATTTTCTGTGATGCCAGTTCTATTCTACTTCATATAAAAGACAAAAAGATGATGACAATGCACAAAATTAATTTCATCATCCACCGACTACATATGAAGTTTGACAAACAATGTCCCTGCCTGTTTCCCTGTTGGGCTGGGCTCCTGGTCCATGTTAGCATCACATCAGGAACTTCATTGTGTTTCAGACTGTCACAGCAACCTTGCAAGACTAACCCTAGTTTCCAGTAATGGAACTGTCTTGGAAAGATAAATAATTTCAGTGCAATTCAGTTCAGTTCAGTCGCTCAGTCGTGTCTGACTCTGCGACCTCGTGAATCGCAGCATACCAAGCCTCCCTGTCCATCACCAAATCCTGGAGTTCACCCAGACTCACGTCCATTGGGTCAGTGATGCCATCCAGCCATCTCATCCTCTGTCGTCCCCTTCTCCTCCTTCCCCCAATCCCTCCCAGCATCAGAGTCTTTTCCAATGAGGCAACTCTTCGCATGAGGTGGCCAAAGTACTGGAGTTTCAG
>SJXY01001957.1:8427-20535 GCA_006410495.1 Tragelaphus scriptus | reverse complement strand
ATTCATTTCTGCCTTCACACTGCCAACAAATATCCCTGAGAGCTTCTTAGACAGGCATCATTGCAGTTTCTGAGTCTATCACAGTCATCAAGAGACACAATCTCTATCCTTTTCAAGGACATTCCTTGCATAATCTAACACAATTATCTTGAATAAGAAATAAAACAGTAATATTACACTATCATCTAATGTGTTCAGATTCTCCAGTTGTAACTTCTTGTTATTATTGTCTATTATTGTCTACTTCATCTGTTGCCCTTTTCTTCTATTCTAATACTTTATACCTTGATTTTATGATTACACTACAGAGAGCTTTGATATTCATATTATCTCATAACTATCCCTGATTCATACATAAATGCAGTGTCTCAGAAAACAGTATTTTATGAAAAACACTGCCCCTTACAACTCTTATTTGTCATGAAGCAGATATGGACAACCTGAAGGAAAAGAAAAAAACCAGATTAGTTTTGTGATGTCATCCAACTCAGGAGTAAGTGTGAGATTATTTCCTCAAAGTTAGAATGTCAGTCTTAACAAAGACCAACCACTTGCACCACAATTCAAATTTTACACTTTAGAGCTTGTACATCTTTTATGCTGTCACTAAATACCAATACCATATTTAATCCTGACTCAGAATTCTGCTTCCTAGGGATTGTACTCCATCGGGAGCACAGTTCAGGATCACATTTGTGGAAGTGCTCCAGCATTTAGGATATCGCAAAAATGCTACTCATTCACCCTTGGTGTTTTGTTATCTGACGTAATACTGTGTCACATAACTTATTGGCCATTGATCTGTTGGTTTCTTAATTATAAGTGTATTTCTTCTTTGTTCTTTCGCTTTAAATACAGCCTGAGTTTGCTTCTTGCTCCATAATATTTCTCCAAAATGAATATTCATTGAACTGACCCCTACCACCAAGTGTAGTTTCAGATTATATTTGGTGGTTAAAGATTTGGTTCTTTTTTAATCTTATGAGTATTATTTTATGAAGATAGATTAGTATAAACATCACATATATGCATATTGTGGGGGAGATAAGATGTAATATTTTGTTTTGTGAGTTTTCATTCACTGGATGACATTTATGATATTGAACAAAATGCACTTGACTGGTCCGCTATTTATAGACTAAGCTTGGGAAATGTCCCAGGATTACTAATGTATAAGATGGAGTTTTCCATTGTTTAAATTTGTATTATTTTAAACATTAAAAAATTGTAAACTGTTAATAAGATTATATCTTTAGAGAACCATACTTTATCTTATTCTTTTTAATTCCTTTTAATGTACCAACTCTTATGCAAAATATACTTTGGTAAAGTTGATTCAACCATAAAGATCCTTTTAGATTTTCTGTTTAAACCACATTGGGAGGAATAGCTCCAATTTTTGAGAGGCTTTCTGAACTAATTCCTAGGTGGGGGTTGTTGGTGGACGGCATGTGGCAGGGACGGGGGGACACTGAGATCTTTCTGTCCTGACCTGACTTACCCACCATCTTTCTCAGCGAGCACTAACTGGAAGCAGCGTTTCCCATCACAGGGCTGTACCTGTGAGATGCATAAGAAGTCGTGAGGACGTCACAGCTCTAACATTCTAAGAGGCTTTTCTCCTTCAGCAGTCGTTTGTTTTCAAAATTTTGTTCTTTCTGTATCCACAGGTACAACTTAAAGAAGCCATCAAAGCTCTTCCTAGTGAAATGAATACTGAATTAGCAGAATCAGGATTGAATCTGAGTGTTGGACAGAGACAACTAGTGTGCCTTGCTAGGGCTATTCTCAGGAAAAATCAGATATTGATTCTTGACAAAGCCACATCCAATGTGGACCCAAGGTATGGAGCTGAGGTCCATGAAACCTGGAATCCAAATTGTAAATGTAGTAAATGGAAAACATTTAGTGATGCTGAAAAGTGTTTCTATGCTCTCTTTGACCCACAGATATCTTTTAATAATGTTAATCACAAAGGAAGAAAGCAAGACAGTTATATGCTGTTAATATTGTTATGAGGCATCCTTAGAAAGCTGGATTTCTAAATCCAGCTTCTGATACTTTCAAGCAATTTCAAGGGAAGACTATTTTCATCACTTTATGAAAAACAGTAAATTTCTAAATAGACTTTTTATACTTAGTTTTTTAGGAACAAGATTATATGTTAAAGCATTGATTTTTAATTTTTAACTCTTGTCTGCCTTTCCTGTCTTCACTGAAGTATATCAACTTCTCTGATTCCAGAACTGATGAGTTAATACAAAAAAAAATCCATGAGAAATTTGCTCACTGCACTGTGCTAACCATCACACACAGGTTGAGCAACGTTATTGACTGTGAACGGATACTGGTAAGACCCACACCATTGCAGTTGTTTTCACTTATATTCAATTTTGCGCTGATCCTTCCTTGTAAAATTTGATAGAAACCTCCAGTAATTTACTCTTCTCTTTCTCTTTTCATACCTGAAAATAACTCGAGTAATTAACTTTACTTTCAAAATGTGCTATTAAATAATATATCCAATAACTTATATTTTCATATAATATTCATATATTTGAATTGTCATTTTTTAAGACATCTAGTCATGAAAATATTCCAAACCCAAGTTATAGCTTCATATTTCAAGAGGCTAGAACACAGTCATTTTCACTGTGTCACAGTTGTTTCAGTATTTTTTGATTCCCTGATTCAAAAAATTAACCTCTCATTTAGATTGCCAGGAGGTTGTTGGCTAAGGTTGCAGAATTTTTCAGCTCTTGCTGTCAGAAGGGAGTCCATGAGAAGAAAAGGCTTCGTGAGAAAAACAGTATTTCAACTGAAAGGATTTAATATAGGAAATTTGCTACATAAGAATAGGAGGCTAGAAAAATGAAAGGAAACACTGGGGTAATGATTTTAGGAAGCAGCTACCATGTCCTAGGACAGATATTCAGACCTAAGAACTCAGAAGAGAGGCCCTACAGTTGGTGCTCAAGCCTCCAAGGAGAGGTCACTGCCCACTTGCTGGTCGTATGTGCTGAGGAAGCAGGATGGGGCTATTTCTCTAAGTGCTAATGGAAGCTCCGAGCTGGAGTCAGGTCCCCCTGCTGAGGTGACGCTGCAGGAACAGCCAAGTCAGATAGAACATTAGCTCTGTCTTACTTTCAGTCTCCCTCTAGTACCTGCTTACAGGCACAGCCTAAAAGGAGGCCAGCTTGCCAGAGAGCCTATGAAATCTGACTTGCAGAGACTGAACCTGTGCATCACAGGTGAGAGTTTAGAAAGGAAGGCAAATCAAGGCTGAGAGACTAAATAAACAACCAGCAAGTCTCTTACACAGTAGGTCTAGGCACTGCACATGCAGTAGGCTCCAAGCTTTGGTCTCTGGACATCTGTCTAGTATTTTCCCTCCAGATTTGATTGGCTCTTTCCTCTCAGTAGTTTAGTATTTCCTTCTTTATTTTCTTTTCCTTCTTCCCTCTATTCCTTATCTCTTTTCATTTTCTTTTTTGTTGTTGTTGTTTCCCTCTGCTGCTCGCTGAGTTTCAGTAAATGTTAGTGTGTGGGTTTATAAAATGATATAGAAAACATGGCTCAGAGGAAAACCTTTGGCTGCATATAATCCCAAAAGGATGTGTTTGTCACTCAGTCATGTCCGACTCTTTGTGACCCCATGGACTGTAGCCTGCCAGACTTCTCTGTCCATGGGATTCTCCAAGCAAGAATAGTGGAGTGGGTAGCCATTCCTTTCTGCAGGGAATCTTCCCGACTGAAGTATTAAACCCAGGTCTTCTGCATTGCAGACAGATTCTTTACTGTCTGAGCCACAAGGGAAGTCAGTCCCAAAAGAATGCAAGATATAGTTAGGTATTTTGATGGTCCACACAAAATAGGTAATAATCAATAATAAACAGTAACATCCAAACTTCCTTATGTCCTATGATGTCAGAACTGTCTCTTGATTTCTTAGACAGTTTCTGGAATATCACCACCACAACCCCCCCTCCCATTTCACATGCATTGTCAGATGGATCATCAGTGGGGACATTGAGTAGATAAGATATCAGGCTGTCAGCATTGAAGCAGTTCCTGTAGCCTCACTCACCGAGCTGAAAATATAGAAAAGTGAGCTCCAAGCAGTGCAATGATAGGAGTGGGGCATCCCCAACCACAGGAATACTCTAGGCTCCAGTAGTGTAGCCAGTTGTCTAGACAAGAGCAACTCAGTAGGAAGCCAACTCCACCTGCAAACTTTCATGAGGCACTGGGTTAAATTCCAAGACTACAGTAGCATAGCTCAAATTCCAGAAATGTTTTTTTTAGCACCTAGTAGTCTTAAACCCTCATTTGTGTTCTTGAATGCTAATTGGAAAAGTAGCCTTTCATTTCTACTTTGTCCTTGTTGCTTTGTTGTTCTTACCTCTTAGCACTGCATATTTTGAAGACTGTCCCCCAAAGCATCCTTCTTCCATAATAAGTAGATAATGCTATAAAATTTACCTGTTTCAAGCCCTTTGTCAGGCTTTAGAGGCAGCAGCAGAAAGTTTGCCTGATCTAGCTCAGTTAGGGGTCTGTTCAAATAAATTCTTTGTTCCTAAATGTACCCTGCAGCTTTATTTTTGGTTTTTGGTATTCCAGTATTAATAGTAGCAGATTATTTTTATTATCCAATTCTTAGAAATACTGTCACCTTGAAATGTGTGATTGGTTAGGGAAACAGTGAGGAAGGACAGAGTTTTGAAAGCCTCTCTGCTGGTCAGTCCTCAGTCTTATCCCTCAGCACACCTGGTTCACAGATGTGAACATCTGTATCCCCTGAACCAATCAGCTTTGTTGTTGTTATCAAAGTATGTTCAATTCATTTAATGCTTTAATTTCTCGTGTGTGTTACTTTCTCAGTCATGTCTGACTCTTTGCAACCCCATGAAGTATAGCTCGCCTGGCTCCTCTGTCCATGGGATTTTTCAGGCAAGAATACTGAGTGGGTTGCCATTTCCTACTCCATGGGATCCTCCCAACCCAGAGACTGAACCAGGGTCTCCCACATTGCAGGCAGAGTCTTTACCATCTGAGCCACCAGGGAAGCCTATCTTCTGGTAAATTTCTATAACCTCAAATTTTTCTCAACTGATCAGTGTACAAATCTTTAACATGCTTTAACAGAGCAATTTACAGCCTGGACCCTCCCCACCTTTCTAGTTCTGTCCCACTTTGCTGCCCCTCCTTCCTTTATAGCTAAAACCATTGATGGTCTTCAATTCTCCAAATGCAGTGTTCCCTCTCTCTCACAATTGTGCCCTCTCTTGACTGTTGGTGGCTGAGACTAAGATGCCTGCAGTGGAAATGGTGAGATGGTTGGATTTGGGGGCGATAAGGAAGAGGAGCCAAGTGATGAATTGAATGTGAGACCTGAGGGGGGAGAGAGGAATCGATGCTGGTGTCTGGGTGTGGAGACCAAGCATCTGAGTGAATGGGGAAGATGGAGAGAGAAGAGACATGTGAGGGTTCTCTTTGGAGCCTATCATCTTTGCAATGACTGGATGTCATTATTTTTTGACAAAACAAAATGATTGTTTTCCATAATGACCTTGTCCTTCACTGTGGAGCTGCCCTTCCTACTCCTATGTTGGGAGACCTTTAATTTAAAGGTCCCTGATTGAGGTCATCATTGATGTCACAGGGAGGTCCCACCAGGAGATGTAAACTCAGCCACTTGTTTACATCTTGATCTGAAAAGTTTGTGGTTGCTGACTCCTCTTGTTGGAACAGTAGGATTAGACCTTAGAGGACTAAGAGACATGCATCCTCCAGCTTCAGAGTTGGGAATTGTCCTCTGTGCTCCAATCACCCCAGGTGTAGATCTTATATTTTGTTCTATAGCTTCTGATTACTGGTTGGTTTTCAATTCAGCAAACATCACAAATAACAAATAATGTTATTTTTCAAACCTTTGATTTTTGAATCAGTATCTTTATTGCTTGCTTTAGAGGTACTGCTACTGCTACTGCTAAGTTGCTTTAGTCGTGTCTGACTCTGTGCGACCCCATAGACGGCAATCCACCAGGCTCCCCCGTCCCTGGGAATCTCCAGGCAAGAACACTGGAGTGGGCTGCCATTTCCTTCTCCAATGCATGAAAGTGAAAAGTGAAAGTGAAGTTGCTCAGTCGTGTCCAACTCTTAGCGACCCCATGGACTGCAGCCCACTAGGCTTCTCCGCCCATGGGATTTTCCAGGCAAGAGTACTGGAGTGAGGTGCCATTGCCTACAGGCATACCTTATTTTATTGAAGTTCTCAGATAGTACTTTTTTTTTTTTTTTTACAAATTAAAGGTTTGTCAGCAAGTCGAGAAAGTCTATAGGTACCATTTTTCCAACAGCATTTGCTCACTCCATGTCTGTGTCACCTTTTGGTAATTCTCATAATATATCAAACTTTTGCAATATCATTACATTTGTTATGGTGATCTGTGATCAGCAATCTTCGGTGTTATTTGCTGAAGTCTACAATGATAGTGTTTTTCAGCAATAAATTATTTTATTTTAATTAATTTTTAATTGAAAGATAATTGCTTTTCAGAATTTTGTTTTCTGTCATACATCAACAAGAATCACCTGTAGGTACACCCATTAGTAATAAATTATTTTTTAAATTAACGTCTGTACATTGTTTTCTCAGGCATAATGCTACTGCAAACGTGCTAGCCTACAGTGTAGTCTAAACATAACTTTTATACAGCCTGGGAAGCCAGAAATATTGTGTAACTGACTTTATTGTGATAGTCAATATATTCTGGTATTCTGGAACTGAACCCCGAATATCTCCAAGGGATATTGGATCTTTAAAGCAGGTGACTGTCTGTTCTGAAAGCTTTAATGTGGACATGAGATGAGTCAACCTGGTACAAAACCTGACGCTCCAGAGGGCAGGCAGCCAGCCTGAGGGAGGGGCTGTGGAGGTGACAGATGTTGATAAAGGACATAACCAACAGGGTTGTCACCATGAAGTCCTGTGGTTATAGGTGCTGAAGGTGTTGTTTAGTTGCTAAGTTGTGTCTGACTTTTGTGCCACCCTATGGACTGTAGCCTACCAGGCTTGTCTGCCCATGGGGATTCTCCAGGCAAGAATGTTAGAGTGGGTTGCCATTTCTTGTAACAAGTTCATTTTGTTGCAGTGATGAATATATTTGCACAAAAACAGAAGGGTATGGTTTTGTTTTGTTGTTGCTCAGTTGCTTAGTCATGACTGACTCCTGGCGACCTGATGTACTGCAGCACACTAGGCTTCCCTGTCCTTCACCATCTCCCAGAGTTTGCTCAAATTCATGTCTGTTGAGTCAGTGATGTCATCCAAGCATCTCAACCTGTGTTGTCCCCTGCTCCTCCTTCCCTCTGTCTTTCCCAGCATCAGGGTCATTTCTAATCAATTGGTTCTTCACATCAGTGGCCGAAGTATTGGAACTTCAGCTTCAGCATCAGTCCTTCCAATGAATATTCAGGGTTGATTTCCTATAGGATTAACTGGTTTAATCTCCTTGCAATCCAAGGGACTCTCAGGAGTCTTCTCTAACACTGCAGTGCAAAAGCATCAGTTCTTCAGCACTCAACTTTCTATGTGGTCCAACTCTCACATCCATTCATGACTACTGGAAAAACCATACCTTTGACCATACGGATCTTTGTCAGCAAAGTAATGTCTCTGCTTTTTAAGATGCTGTCTATGTTTGTCGCAGCTTTTCTTTCAAAGAGTAAGCATCTTTTAATTTTAAGGCTGCAGTCACCCTCTGTGGTGATTTTGGAGCCCAAGAAAATAAAATCTGTCACTGTTTCCATTGTTCACCCATCTATTTGCCATGAAGTGATGGGATTGGATGCCATGATGTTAGTTTTTGAATGTTAAGTTTTAAACCATCTTTTTCACTCTCCTCTTTTGCCTTCATCAAGAGGCTCTTTGGTTCCTCTTTGCTTTCTGCCATAAAGCTGGTGTTATCTGAATATCTGAAGTTTTTAATGTTTCTCCCAGCAATCTTGATTCCAGCTTATACTTCATCCATCCCAGCATTTCACATGATGTACTTGGCATAGAAGTTAAATAAGCAAGGTGACAGTATATAGCCTTGATGTACTCCTTTCCCAACTTGGAACCAGTCTGTTGTTTAATATCCAGTTCTAACTATTGCTTCTTTTCCTGCATACAGGTTTCTCAGGAGGCAGCTAAGGTGGTCTGGTATTCCTATCTCTTGAAAAATTTTCCACAGTTGTGATCCATACAGTCAAAGGTTTTAGGATAGTCAATGAAGGAGAAGGTGATATTTTTCTGAAATTCTCTTGCTTTTTCTATGATCCAACAGATGTTGGCAGTTTGATCTCTTGTTCCTCTTTTCCTAAATCCAGCTTCCAAATCTGGAAGTTCTTGATTCACATCCTATTGAGCCTAGTTTCAAGGATTTTGAGTGTTACTTTGCTAACATGTGAAATGTGTGTGCTGTGTGGTAGTTTGAACATTCTTTGCCATTGGAATGAAAACTGAAATTTTCCAGTTCTATGGCCACTGCTGAGTTTTCCAAATTTGCTGGCATATTGAGTGCAGCACTTTCACAGTATCATCTTTTAGGATTTGAAATAGCTTAGCTGGAATTCCATGACCTCCACTACCTTTGTTCATAGTGATACGTCTTAAGGTACTCTTGTCTTTACACTCCAGGATGTCTGGCTCTAGGTGAGTGATCACACCATCATGGTTATCTGGATCATTAAGATCTTTTTTGATATAATTCTTCTGTGTAGTCTTGTCACCTGGTCTTAATATCTTCTGCTTATTTTAGGTTCTTACCATTTTTGCCCTTTATTGTGCCCATCTTTGCATGAAATGTTCCCTCGGTATCTCTAATTTTCTTGAAGAGATCTCTAGTCTTTCCCATTCTTTTGTTTTCCTCTATTTCTTCTTTGTATTGATCACCAAGGAAGGCTTTCTTATCTCTCCTTGCTATTCTTTGGAACTCTGCATTCAGATGGGGATATCTTTCCTTTTCTCCTTTGCTTTTTGCTCCTCTTCTTATCTCAGCTGTTTGAAGTAGTTTTATTTGCTCTGAGTAAATTAAGCAAAAGATTTGTTAGGAAACAACTGACTTGGTTAATAGCTTTGTTTTTGTGTTGACCCTTCAAAGGGATTTACCCAACTTTGGTTCATTAACTACCATTAGTGTTTCAGAATTCTATTTTATAAAGATGACCTCTCAATTTTAATTTTATTAAACATAATGGAGTCATAAGGACAGCTAATGTAATCTTTCTTACTCCCTCCAAAACAGTGGGAAAGACAGATACATTAGAAATCCTTTTTCTCCTAATACTCACCTCTATCTCTGCATTAAAAGATGAGTTCTTCCTGTAGTTTTTAAGATTTACTGGGTGCTTGTGACCCGTTTACTTTTCAGCCAAGAGCATAGTTGTACCCTCCCTTCTGCACATTCCAGTCTTCATATCACCTGCTTTCTCCCTAGAAGCATGAGCAAAGGAGGCATATGAAAATCTGCACTTGCTATAACAGTGTTTCTGTCTGTGTTCAAAATTTTCACTGTCAGCCATTATTTTTTGGAAATGAATAATGAAGGACCAAAACCAGGACCAGGAATCTCAAATTCCACCTCTTCTATTTGTAAACAATCTTATGCATATTCTTTACCTCTTTTCCTCTGCTCAAATCTCTGCTAAGTATTTTTGCCGGAGAAATCAAACCTAGAAACTGTTGTAACATACCCACCTGAAAACAAAAAACAAACAAACAAAAACAGTTCAAACCTAACTAGAGCTTTACTTAAATTCTGTTTTTTACCTTCATGGAATTTTTCTTTCATAAGCCTACATGGTTACAGTTAGACCATTTCAGAAGGGAAATCTCCTTCAAAAACATACCAAGCACTTGCATTCAAGTTCTTAGAGGAAAAATAACTAATATGGAAGTAGAGTGCACAATTAGGGAGAAGAAATACCTTATGAAGGAGGTGCTTACGTGCATATGAAGGGGGTGCTTACATGCAAAAGCAGCAGATTTGGGAGAGCAATTATGGAAGTGACCATGACCCAGCATTCATCATTCCATGGGTAAAAAGAATGATTTATTATTTCAGGACCTAAGAAAAACTGTGAGTGTCCAGTCACTGAGAAAATCACAAGAACCCATTTTATGAGGGACCCAACTTCCAAGGCTGAACAACTGTCCCTGTGTCACCTAGCAGCCAAAATCACAGGTCTAATACTCAGATCTTCCCCTCCCCACTCTTTGTCCTTAATGGGATCTCCCTTTAATATTTGTCATCGTAGTGAAAACTCCTCCTGGCATCTTTTCTTACTAGGCTTTTTCTCCAGCCTCTCCTGCCCCCACCTCTCCCTGCAGCCACTCCATTATCAGTGATGGCATCCTACCAATGAAAACTAATCGGATTATCTTGCAGTGGCTCCATTTAATCTTTATGTGTAGAACAGTTCTCTGGAATATCTGTGGCTGCACTGCACTCCTGTTCCTCTCAACTCCCCCTCCTCTCTCTCTTTTCTTCTCTATCTTTTCCAGTATTTGACATAAATGAGTTTGAAGCCTCCGTCCTGAGCCCTGGTTTGTCCCTCCCTCATTTCCCTTCTCACTCTCCATCTTGTCCACAGCCATCAATCTGAGGCATGTGGTCCTCCAGGTCCACATCCCTCAGCCTGTCATCCCTGTATCCCCTGCTTTACCTGTTCCAATGCCAGCTGGACTCATCCTCCCCTTGATCTCACCCTGTAGTCTTCACAGATCACACCATTGGCCGCTCACCCAGTCACGCCCTGAATTTAGTTTCGTTTGTATTGAACTTTCAACCGGCATGTACTATGTGCCTGTTACTCATCTTGTACAATTCCAGGGCCCTGAGATGCAACAGCAAACAAGGAAAACTACATAACTCTGCCCTTAAGGAGCTGCCAGACTCATCTCCAGTACACTTGGCCCATAATAGTCCATGTGTTTGGAAAGACCACTGTCCACCCACCCCTGTTTCTGAATGTTCATGCCTGTCCTTTCTTCAAGGTCTAGTTCATTGCCCTCTCTCCTCCTTGAAGCTCATCCTCAGAACCTCTGACCAGAAGTCATGTCTTCTGTTACTAAACCTTTCTTGTGCTTTTTTCCCTGAACGATATACACTTGAAATTTTNTTGTTCTTGGGCATGATAAAAAATAAACCTAGACAAAATTTAACTCCTGTTCCCTTAGCCTTTCACAAAACACTCAGGGAAGTCTTACCAACTACAAAGACAAAAGAAGAAGAATTGTTAAAAACCATTTAATCAGCTCATTACAATGCAGTCTCTGAGGTGACTTTCACAAATACATAGACATTTAGAAAAGAGATTATTATAAAATGTAAAGCAGAAGTAATTTATAGATGTATGCAATTAAAGCAATACTACTTTACTAATATGACATTCTCCAAAAAAGCTCAAAGCACATTTTTAAAAATTGGAATCTTAAAATTATCATTTTGGAAAGGTCTATATCCTCTATTTGACCACTAGAATCGAAAAAAAGGGGGGTAGGCTTTCTTTTTTTTTAATGGCTTTGTCTTGCACTCTGAGAAATGTATTTTAAAATTAAGTGACCAGAAGACATTACCACTGGCAAAGCATTAGCAGGGAAGAAACCTCGATAAAATTAACAGGGAGACACTGAATCATTTCTTCTGTTAGTGAAAGTCATAGGCAAAAGTTCTAAAATTATACAATTACAAAAATAAATCAAGTGAGTGTGTCATTTCTGCTTTTCTACGTTAATAAATTCACCATGTAACATTGTTCAAAATTATGTCAGTTACGCATATAATAATCTTTTAAATTAATGAAGTGATGAAGCGGTTTGATGACACCCATGATTTACAGGGCTGCTTTTAGCTAATGTTAAAAGCCTTTCATTTAATAAATTGCCCCCTTGAGAAATTACCAAAAATGAATATTTTCTATGCTAAATGTTTCAAGGTTTACACTTTTTCAATATATTAACAAATGGCAAGGGAGACGCATTTTTCAAAATCTATCTTCTTTTACATATATTTAATTGAAATTAATTAGTATATGACTTTAAAAGGAAATGATTATACAAGA
>SJXY01001955.1:1443788-1528572 GCA_006410495.1 Tragelaphus scriptus | reverse complement strand
CATGGGATTTTCCAGGCAAAAGTACTGGGGTGGGATGCCATTGCCTTCCCCGACTGCGCTAAAAGCTTGTTATTCATTGGTTTTTATTGCTCTTAACTGGCTAGTTAAGAGCAATAAAAACCAATGAATAACAAGCTTTTAAATTATATAACACAGGCTATATTAGTGCCGCTTTTTTGAGTGAGGGCAGAGAGAACTGGAGGGGCTTCCCTGGTGGCTCAGATGGTAAAGAATCTGCCTGCAATGTGGGAGACTCAGGTTGGGAAGATCCCCTGGAGGAGGAAATGGCAATCCACTCCAGTATTCTTGCCTAGAGAATTCCACAGACAGAGGAGCCTGGGGGGCTACAGTCCATGGGGTTGCACAGAGTCAGACACGACTGAGTGACTTAACGCGCACGCACACACACACACACACACACACACACACACACACACACACACTCACACTGGAGATCAAAGAGTCTGGAAAGGCTTTAGGCAGAAATGGGATTTGAACTTCATCTTGAAGGTAAGGCAAAGTGTCGTGAGAAAGAAGCTCAGAGCCAGAAAGGATTCAAGGACAGCTGGGGCTTCGAAGATCCCCAAGACTGGAAGGAGCCTGGTAGCAGAGGGAGGGCAGCAGCTAAGTAAGGGAAGATTGTAAGAGAAGACTGGAAAGCTTAGCCAGGGGGCTTTTTGGAAGGGTCCAAGTCCCAGGCTAGACTCAATCCTGCCTGTGGCCTTGGCATTGGGGGATCACTGGAAAATTTTGAGACCGGGCGTAATTGCTGAGAACTTGGTTTGGGGAAGAAACAGATCAAGTGCAGGGGAGAGGCCAGCCAGGAACTGTGGCACTCATTTAGGCATTGAGCTAGCCCCAGAGTGGATTATATGGGGATGTTCATACTCAAGGATATGACAAGGGACACAGATGGAAGAGCAGGTAAGAGGGCTCCATCTCAGGGGTGTCACTGTGGCTGAGTAGGGACAGGATGGTGAAGAAGCTGGACTGAATGCCACCATCAGCCCTTGGGAAAGCAGGAGAATTAGTGAAGGGAGGTGATAACACCATGAAAGCTAGCAGCATGTTTTGAGATGCTGAGCACAGAGAGGTCGGCCTGTCAAATTCTCCAGGCTGGGTAGCTAGTTTGTGGTTGCCATGATGAAGAGGTTAACCCAGCCAAGCTCCTTGCCCTGTCCCAGAGTTCCCCACAATACCAGCCTCCCTTCCCCTTCCCATCCCAGGACATAGTGGGTTTTCTTTGATGGAGAGATGATCAAGAAATGATGGCTTGTGGAGAAGGATCCTCCAGGAAGCCAGCAACCTGCTAAGGAGCTGGTGGCTGAGGAGGAGCGTGTAAAAGAGAAAGCAGAGAAGATAGCTGGAGGGCAAAAGGAGTGGGAGCCCTGAGGGATTTGGGGGCGGGAGTAGGAAAGAACTCAGGATGGCTGGGAGTGCCAGCAGGGCTCAGTGACTGGAGGGTCTCCTGGAGGCCATTTGGTGAGGTGGTTGTAGAGTCACACTGCTGCCTGGGCTGGAATCTGTCTGCTTTCTAGGAGCCCTCTGCCTGGTGACTGTCTTAACCTGCTTTTTCACATGTAAAATGAGGATGACAACAAAACCTACCTCAGAGAGCTTCAAGATTAAGTGACATAGTGTATGCAAAGCTTTTAGCCCAGTAGCATGGCATATAGTATATATTTTCCACATGAAGAGCCGGTCTCAAGTTACAAATATTGTTTGTGGATGTGTGTAGATGTTTAAGTATAGTGCTCAAAATACGTCCTCCTCTTCTTTGTCATTGTTACTACAGTGTCAAAAGGGTCAGAAGCGAAGAGAACACTTGGAGAAGGATGGCAGGGAGTCCAACACTCCCTGCAGGAATGTCTGCAGGCAGATCCCAAGAGCACCAAGTACCAGGAGGTGGGACTGGAAAAGCAGGCAGCTCAAGCTGATCCCAACTCTGTAGCTATTCACCTTCCCTTCAGGCTGAGGCCATTACAGATGGCAATGGGAGTCCCCCATCCAGCTCTGGGAACCCAGCTCAGGGACAGAATAGCAAGGAAGAAGAGCGAGCTCCTTCCTTTCCTTCGTGGTCTCTGCCCACCCTCTCCTCCCACTACTCTAGGACATATGTCATCCCTGCCCTTCCTTAACTTTCCTTTCTGCTCACAAGACTCACTGAATCTATCTGTTAACAGTACCTTTGTGTCTCTGGCTTTTGGCAAGGTTGGAAATTGACCCCTCAAAGCCCACAGAGAAAAGGCACTAAGTCATTAGCCCCAAGGCAGAAAGAAGCCTAGGTCTCCAAGAAAAGATGAACTGGGAGGAAGGAAGCACTCCAAAAGAAGAGAGCCCTAGGCAGAGTCATAAGGCAGAGATGAGGAGGTGGGCAGAAGAACCTCAGCTAGAACCAGGAGAAGGGGTGCCAGAGGGCTTTGGGAAGAGAGGTCATCTACTAAGGGTTGAGGGCAGTGATCAGTAGAAGGAGTTCTCTGGCCCCAAGGTTGAGACACCAGGGGTCAAGATCCATCACTGTCCCCCTGACCCAGGGTAGTTTCCTCTACAGGAAAGTAGGGCTGATTCGATCTTGCAGAACTGTCATGAGGGCTCCATGTGTTGCATGGTGCAAAGTGTTTGAACAAAGGAGAAGGATCTGGGGAGGCTGAGGCCTTGACTTTGCTTCCCATCCCTAGGTTATCTCCAGGACTGCTGGCAGCTGCCTTACAACAGAGCCAGGAGCTGGCAAGTGAGATTCTTTCCCCTTCTTCACCCATTCCTCCCTAGGATAGCCCCATCTGAACCTTCCCACTCTCCCTTCTCCTCAGAGTTGGGTACCAGCTTTGCTCAAAATGGTTTCTGCCACAAGGCCATGGTCCTCTTCACCCAAGTCTTGAAGCTCAACCCCCAGGACCACTAGTAGATGTGGGGGGGTGGGGGAGGGTGGCCTCTGTGCTGAGCTGTCAGGGCAAGGCTGGGTGCCAAGCACCCAGACTTTTGCCCACTTTGTTTTTTATCAGGTTATTTGGAAATTGCTCATTCTGCAATGAACGGCTGAGTCAGCCAGCATGAGCCCTGACTGATGTAGCCCCTGGGGCCTCTTCCGCCTGGGCAAGGCCTTGATGGGACTGCAGGTAATGGGTCTGAGGTTAGAAGCAGAAGAGGAATTTGGGTGGGATGGGGTGGGGATCAGGTGTACATTGACATTTTCTAGTTAAGCTACTACCAAAATGTCCTAGTGGTACTAGGAGCTGGAGCCAGTTTGAGAAAAAGGAGGTTTTAACATTCCTTGACTCTGCTGACACCTTAATCTTCTGCTTTCTAATTCCTCTGGGACCAAAGCAATTTGAAGAGGCAGCAGTGTGTTCTGGAGACTCTGAGAGGCAGGTCCCAGCCTGACGCAGTCTGGGAGCTAACTTTCCTGCCTCCTGCAAGTCACCCTGGTAAGGGGATCAGGCCTGCTCTTATGCTGAGGGGGCAACAGAGAGAACTGGCCGAGATTGCAATCACAAGTGGTGCTACTTTCTGCCTCAGATAGATAAGGGGTACAGGACGCATAGGATAAGGGGGGCATGGGCAGCCCTGCTGGAAAGTGTCCGGTGCCCCTCCCTCTCCTTCCTCAGCAGTACCAGTGAAGAGGAATCTCTGGGCTGCCTCTGTCAACTGAATTTCTCCATCCATTTTCCCATGTTGAGCTGGGGCTCATTGCATTTAAGCCTCTTCTCCTGCAATTTCCCTGGAAGTACTGCCCCAAGGGCCCCTGGCCTTCTATCTCCACCCTTGCATTATCCCCAACCTGAGCCAGTCTGGTCCTTCCCCCAGACTCAGAATAGAAGACCCCGTCCTCTCCACCTGCAGGACTCCTCAAAGGGCTGGGGCATCCTGGAACTTGGGCCCCAGCATCTCCCTCACACCAGATGAAGGAGAACCTGTCCCTGATAAGGCAGGGCCGTGTGTGCGTCCCACAGGGATAAAGGACACGGTGTAGTAGCAGTTCACTGCACGTTGTTAAGACCTGTACTCTAAAACCATGGTTCGGAACAGCCCTGGCAGTCATACCTCTTGACACAGAGACCCTCTGGTGAGAGAAAGGAGCCCTGCATCCACTGAAATAGCCTTTCTTTGGTTCTTAAGCAGATGGCTTCTTCTGGGAGCAGTAAGGAAAAATAAAATCCCCCACAGCTCAAGAAGGGATCTGTACAAAAATTCATATTTTCAGACTATAACAGACCTGTCTGTAGGGGCATCTGAAGCTTGCTCTTGGTCTTGGGGAACTCACCAGCCAGAGCTCTGTGCTCAGGAATGGGGTCACAGTGATGAATAAGGCCTAAGTCTTGATCTGCAGCTTGATGGAAGCCCACTTCTTCCTAATCCCAGTTCTCACCCTGTCCTCTCAAGCCTCAGTTCTCATGCCTTGCTTCCTGTCCACACTTCTACGCATATTTTGACTTCTCCTTTGTCCAGTGGTTCTGATGCTCACCTCCTTCCACTGCTAGAAGATTCACCAAGGGTATGCATTTGGGAAGCCCCTTACCAGCCCCTTCCTGGAGCTGGCAGAATCCATACATCTCCATATATCCAATCTGCTGGCTCTCACACTGATGGAGCCTCAGCAGATACAAAGGCTTCTGCTACTTTGGTCTTACTCTTTCTCCACTCCAGCGCTGGGCATTGTAACTAGCATTTCCCCCATGTAAATTTACTTAGTTTTTCTACCCAGGATCACTGCCCCTAAAAAAAAAAAAACTAAAATTCTCTAATTTCTCTGTAAGAAACACAAGCTCCTCCTAGTTTTTCCTCTAAGATCTTGACAGCTCCTCCTGGCTGGTTCCTCCCTGGCTCTGCTTGGGACTCTCAGTTCATTAAAATGTGGATCTGCAGGCCTCCCGGAATGCTTTTCTTTGGAGAACCATTTATGAGGATAAATGACTTTTGCTGCCCTATGGGTCTTACTCAGCACTATTTGTACCTAGAGATAGGCAGTGCTGAGATACCTCCTTTGTTTAAGGCTTTCCCAGATCCTTTTGTTTACAGTTGCAGGCCTCCTAAATACTGTGTGGCGGGATGCAGGCTGTCATTACAAGTCGTGTCACCTTGGGCAGATTTCTTAACACCTGTGCGTCAGTTTCCTCTTCTGTGCAATGTGGGTGATCCCTACCTCACAGGGCTGCTGTGAGGGCTGAAAGAGATAGTGCGAGAAAATACCTACCAAAAGTCTGGGACATAGCGAGTGTTCAATAAACTGATTTTTATCTGAAGTTGTCCTACATATTCATGATTCTGACGCCAGAAAGAGAAGGGTGTGACTGAACTGCCGCTTATCTCACAAAGTGCCGGGAGTTCGTGAGACTGACGTCCCCTGTGCCAGTAGTATCAGTGTCGCCTGGGAACTTTTCACAAATGCAAATTCTCAGGCCCACCCTAGGCCTTCTGAATCAGAAACTAAGAGTAGGGTGCAACAATTTATGTTTCAGTAAGCCCTCCAGGTGATTCTGAGGCATCCTGACATTTGAGAAGGTCTGCTCTAGGACCTGGACTTCCCTGGTGGTTCAGTGGTAAAGAATCTGCCTGAAATGCAGGAGACATTTGATCCCTGGGTTGGGAAGATCCCCTGGAGGAGGACATGGCAACCTACTCAAGTACCCTTGCCTAGAGAATCCCATGGACAGAGGAGCCTGGTGGGCTACAGCCCATAGGATCACACAGAGTCAGACATGATTGAAGTGACTCAGCAGCAGGAGCAGCAGCTCTAGGACCTAGCAGAGGAGACACCCATCCAAGAGGCTGTCTTGGTGTTATAGGTTTGAGTTTTGTTTACTCAAGGCTTGATTATAAGAGGTGGCAGCCCTGGGATAGAATTTAGGAAGCCTTAAGTAGAGGAGGGTTCTAGCCTCTCAAAAGCAATGTCCCCTCCCCAGTGCCTCTTAGACTGTCCTGGGCTTGAATCTTCCCCAAGAGCCATAGGACTCCTGACAACTTGCCTCCACTTTATCCCACACTCACACTGCTAACTGGTAGGGTTCTGACCCAGTGCCTGAGCTCTGAGTCCCCAGGGCTGGAAAGCAGAATGACCGAACATTGTGGTTTTCCTGAAAAAGGGATTCCCAAAGGTGTGAAACTTTCCATGCTAAAACTGGGAAAGTCCTGGGCAAACACGAATGAGTTGGTCACTCCAATTTAAAGGCTCCAGAGAGGCAGAGTTTAGAAGAGCATAAAGGGAATACAGAGGGATCCTGAACAGGAACTAGGGGAGGTATGTGTGTGTTGTATATGTGTACTGAAGAGGCAACACAGGTGCAAAGAATACTTTTTGTACATGATAGATGACACGTTCTTAGCTCTATACGAGTTAGTAGTCATTATCTGCTCCTGTCAATGATGGGGAAGCAGGAAGGCTCCTAACCATGAGCGGGGATGGCCGGCTCAGGGAAGACCTGTACTCCCCATCACACTCGGGAGGATGATTAATCAGCAGCGTTAGAAATTATCTCAGGAAAGCCTGCTGTAGGAGGTGGGCTGGGCTCTCTACCCTGCAAGCAGCTACCCCAAGCTCTGCCTCAGAGGGTAGGATCACCCTCCCGGCGCCACCACCACCATCCTGGTGGGCACATTTTCCCACCAGCGCAAGGTGGGGTGGAGGTCCCAGAAGCAGGGGTACGTCACCTCTCCCAGCGCTTATCACTTTGCCTGGGTCTCAGTGTAGGACTCTCCTGGGGAAAAAGACAAAGGGTGGGGACCCTATTAACAAATGGCCTCAGGGTGGGGAAGGAGGAGAGGCAGGTGGGACGCTGTCACTCTGGCGCCAGTCTGTTAGATGCAAGGTCCGCCAGGCAGCGGCAGATCAAACCCCGAGTGGAGTTCTGAAACTAAGGCGACCTCTGAAGAGAAGTGATGTGAAAGTCGCTTAGTTGTGTTCAGCTCTTTGAGACCCCATGAACTATACAGTCCATGGAATTCTCCAGGCCAGAATACTGGAGTAGGGTAGCCTTTCCCTTCCTTGGGGAATCTTCCCAACCCAGGAATAAAATCGGGGTCTCCCGCATTGCAGCAGTTGAGCCACCAGGGAAACTCAAGAATACTGGAGTTGGGAGCCTGTCCCTTCACCAGGGGATCTTCCCAACCCAGGAATCGAACCTGTGTCTCCTGCATTGCAGGCGGGTTCTTTACCAGCTGTGCTACCAGGGAAGCCCCAAGGCGGGGGCTAGAGGAGGGGTTGGCAGCTATCAGAGTCCAGTGCCCTTCCCCTCACCCAGCGTCTCTGGAGCAGAAAGCTGACAAGCACCAGATCTGAAGGCTGGCTGGATGCCTGGGTCTACATCCTGACTTAGGGGTTCCTCTTTTGTAAAACGGACATAACCGTATCACCTACCTTATAGGGCTGCTATGAGAGTTAAAGGAAACATCGGATAAAGTGCTCGGCACAGTGCAAAGCATGGAATCTTGGCAATAATCAGAAGGTTTTGCTCCGGGCGCCAGGATTGAGAAGTACTGCGAGAAGGCAATGGCAACCCACTCCAGTACTCTTGCCTGGAAAATCCCATGGACAGAGGAGCCTGGTAGGCTGCAGTCCATGGGGTCACTAAGAGTCGGATACGACTGAGCGTCTTCACTTTCACTTGACTGAGCGTCTTCACTTTCACTTTTCACTTTCCTGCATTGGAGAAGGAAATGGCAACCCACTTCAGTGTTCTTGCCTGAAGAATCCTAAGGACGGGGGAGCCTGGTGGGCTGCCATCTATGGGGTCGCACAGAGTCGGACACGACTGAAGCGACTTAGCAGCAGCAGCGGCAAAGTTTGGACTTTATTCTCAACAATCGGGGAAGGTGGGCGTCTGGACTGTGAGCCGGAAGGGACGCGGATCGACACCCTCCCTTCTACCCGGGAACCCGGTCAGGGCGCGGGGGCGCGGAGGTCAGCTCTGCAGAGCCCTGGAGGCAGCTTTGCCCTCAATCGTCCACCTGTATCTCCTCGTCAGAAAGGTGGAGCTCAGAGTCAGGCCGGGCGGGGCCAGGGCCGAGGCCTGGGGCGCTGTCCGGCAGCGCGAGGCGGCACTGGGCTTCTGGGGACAGCGAGCGCAGCGAGGCCAGGTCTGCGCGCATCTCCTCCACGTCGCGCTTGAGCTTGGCGCGCCGGTTCTGGAACCACGTGACGACCTGCGCGTTGGCCAAGCCGAGCCGAGACGCCAGCCCGTCGCGCTCGGACGGCGCCAGGTACTTCTGGAAGACGAAGCGCCGCTCCAGCTCCAGCACCTGCTGCGCGGTGAACGCCGTGCGTGACTTCCGCCGTCTGCGGCCAGCCGGGCCGGAGCCCAGCGCGCCCGGGGCCGCGCGGCCTGCGGGGACAGGGTAGGGGTCAGCCAGGATCCTAGCCTGGGGGAGTCAGATTTCGGTCCGCGAGGAGAAGCGGGCGTGGGGTCAAGTCAGAGAGGGGGAAGTTTGGTGCGGAGCCAGAAGGCGAACCGGAGCCAGAGCCGCGGACCCTTCCCGAACTTTGCGAGGGGCGACGGTGGTGTTTCAGCCCGGGGGCTGGGGCACAAAGTGGAGCCGGCCTCCAGGGTACCCTTGGGAGGCAGGAGGATGAGGGCATCTCGCGGGGTCGGGGGACTGGGAGGAAGGCGGGACAAGCCAGAGGAGAACGGACGTACCGTCTGGAGTACAGGGCGGGGACTCTGAGGCCTTCCGGAGCCCCTGCTGGAGCGGACTTGCAGGTCAGGCCGGCACCAGTGGCGGGGGCCGACCATGGTCAGAGTAGGGGCAGCCAGCTGGCATGGTGAGTGTAACAGAACCCCGATCATGCCCTGTTTTAAACTCGTGGGTGTCGGGCATTCTCGGCTTATTCGTTTTGGATGACACAGGCACTCTCTCCTTGGGCCCAAAAGGGGGAGAGTGGGGTAGAAAGGGCGAGGAAAAGCAGAGTCCAGAGTCCCACGGCCCTTGCGGCTCTAGGGCCCCTCTGCTCCTTGAGCCCTCTCGAGAAGAGAGGAGCTTGGAGCGGAGCGTGGTCACCCGGCGAGGCCCGAGCCTCACCTCCCAGCATTTTCTGTGCGGTGCTAACCCTAGCTCACTCATTTACAGCCTTTTGTTTCCTCTCCGGCCTTTCTCTGTCGCGATTGCTCCGCCTACAGCGAACGGACCCAAGGGTCGCTCAGTTCTCGACAGTCTGGTCCTTTACCCCGGCGCTGGCGGCCTCCAGGAGCGGCAGCGGAGCCTGAGAACTAAGGCGGGGAGGAGAGGAAGAGGCAAACCCCGGCACGTGGGCCGCGGGCAGGGTACAGGTTAGGGTAGCAGCCAGGGTGAACGAAGGTTCGAGACCAGGAACCTGGAGGAGAGGAATGGGGAGAAGGCCAAGTCACAGTGTGCGACCTCGCCGGAGCTGTACCTTCAGAGGGCTGCGGTGTGTGCCCGTTAAGTCCGCGGAAAGTTTTACTAGTCAGCTCCTCCAGGGCGCACAGCGGCGACGTGGGACCCTGGTTCGACTCTGGAGGCCGCGACACAGAGAGCCTTCGGGGAATCATGCACGAGCCTAGGATGTCTGCGATGCTGAAGGATGTCCAGGGTGTCCGGGGCTCGGATCCCGAGCTCATGGCCAGCGGGGCTGTGGCGGGCCAGGCGCCCGCCGCGCTCGGCTCCGCAGTTGCCTGGGCCCCAGCGCGGCTCCCGATCTGGGCCCCCCGCCTCGGACCCGCCCCCCGCGCTGGGCCCGAGCCTGAGTGCCCCTCCTCCTGCGCCCCCACCCCCCACCCCAGGTCCGCGGTGGGTCTGGAGCTGGTAGACGTCCCGGCAGCGGTATTTCTACAGGGTGGGGAGGTGCGGAGAGAAACCGGCGGAACCACCCGCCAGGCCGGGCCGCAGGGCTACTCTGCGCTGCCAGACGCGGCCCAGTGCACACTCGGGCTGGGCCCGTCCTGGGCGGCCCCCAGATTCTGTGTACCACAGACTCCCCGCCTAGCCGCAGCTCTGGCTCATAAAGTCGTCGGCAATAAAATTGCCTTCCCTGGCCCCAACGGCTGGGGATTTGCGAAATTCCAAGAAGGAAGAGCAGAGCTGACAGTGGTAGGGTCCCCAGCCGTACCTAGAAAGAACCTCTGTCTCCTGACCTGGCCCCCTCGTCCCGCCCCACCCTTGCGGAACTCTCTTAAAGAGGTCCAGCGGCTGGAAGTTATTAGCGCGGCGCTGGGGGGTGGGGACTGGAGACTTGGAAGGACCGGCTGGGCAGGGCGACTGTAACCGGGGATTCTGGGGATGCCACGGGGAAGCAAGCGCAGGTGAATGGATTCTGCCGGCTCTCTGGCCGAATCCAAAGCCGTCCTCCCACGGCTCAGTGGCCTCGAGGAAGTCTAAACACACGGAGAACCGGCCGGAGACCTGGATCTCAGGAAAGAGAACACAGCAAACCAGAACTCCTGTTATTGCCAGTCTTCACTGGCCTCCACTGAGGGCCTCCTGATTAGTCTTTCCATCTATCAGTCGATCTGTCTGTCTTTGTCTTCCTATTAAGCTCCTATAGTGGGAGTATGGGTCCTTCAGCCTGGAGAGGCCCAGAAACCACCCAGCATCTGCAACAGTGGGAACCACTCACTGCCCGGGAGCATCAGGGCCACTCGCTGTAGAAGAGTAACCTCAAGGGCAGACTTCATCTACCCAACCAGATCTGGAGACAGAACCCCTACAAACCCAAGTGCAAATTCTAAGACCAGAGATATTCTTTTCTATTTCATCCGAGTCCTGTCTTCCTTCTCTCCAACACTTATTCTAGTCATGGGCTCGCACCACATTCTTCCACTGCAGGAAGAAGGCCGGTCTGGGACAGCACTGCTCACCAATGAAAGTTCAACAGGGCAAGGATTTTGTTCACAGGTCACATCACAGAGGCAGAAAAGCCCCACTACTCCTGAGGAACTCACCATTCCTAGGGAACGCAGGGTTTTCTTCTATTTTCTTCAAACAGTGCCATGAAGTCCCTCCTGGTCACCTTCTCTGTAGGCTTCCTTCCACCATTTGTGCCGTGATCCTCTGAGTCCACCTGTCTGTTCTGGGGCACGTGGAGCCTGAAGATGGGGTGCACCAAACAGAGTCTGGGAGAGCCAAGACACCTGGATAAAGATTCCTTGACAAGGACAGGAAGGCACTTTGATAATGGGGGTCCAGGAACCTCATGTAACCTGAGGCATTGGACCCAGTCCACATCCAACAAAGGTGGAGAAACACAGGGGTCTTCTTGATAAAGGACTTCCTCCAATGACACTCCCCATCCCTTAAGACACACCCAGATACTCACATAGTACCTTCTTGGCAGCCTAAGCAATAAACTCAGCCCAGTGGGCCCACTGTTGGGTCAGAGAGCAGACAGTGGAAAGCTGAGAGGCCTCAGGACCTTGTTAACTGATTATTAATGGTGGCAGGTGGCAGAGAGGCAGGAGGCCTCAGCCCTCTGAACAATGCTGGTGGTTTCACTTAGTCTGCAATCAAAGAAGGTCTTTCTAGGGAGGCTGCAGGAACTGCCTAGCTCATGCTGCTAAGCTGAGTTGCTTCAGTCGTGTCCAACTCTGTGTGACCCCATAAACGGCAGTCCGTGAGTCTCCCCCATCCCTGGGATTCTCCAGACAAGAACACTGGAGTGGGTCGCCATTTCCTTCTCCAATGCATGAAAGTGAAAAGTGAAAGTGAAGTTGCTCCATTGTGTCCGACGACTCTTAGCGACTCCATGGACTGCAGCCCACCAGGCTCCTCCGTCCATGGGATTTTCCAGGCAAGAGTGCTGGAGTGGGATGCCATTGCCTTCTCCGGCCTAACTCATGTCCTGCCACCAAAAAGACACTCTGACCTTCACTCATGCATCCTCTTTGTAGCTTTTATGTCATCTCTTTTGCTCTTAGTTACTCTTGTGCGTTCTTGTGGAGCGCTCCTGAAGGGCCTTTGCTTTCCTCCCCTTCTGTCTCTCAACCTTTTCCCCTTGCCGCCAGGCTTACAAATGGGGTTGGACAATGGGCTTGGGCAGTCCCCAGATGTGGGTTTTGGGGAGGAGAGGGAAGGAGAGACTAGTCACAGGAAGAGGTTGCTGACAGCAGAGCCCAGCTAAGGTCATCCCAGCAGCCAGGGATTTGTCCAGACAATTTGTGGGGCCTCAGGAGGGGGCTTTTCCCAGCAAAGTCCCTGGAACCTGAGCTGGGGAGAAACCAGATCCTCTGCGGGGTGTGGGAGGAGGGGAATGATTAATGAGGGAGATTAAGAGATTAAACCTGGGTTGAGGAGGGGGGTGTTCAGCTGTCTCCTAGGCTTCCCCCAAGCCCAACTTGACAGTGGTGCTGCGCTCCAGTGTACCTCTTCCCGCCCTACCTCCCACCCCTATGGCCCAAGCCTCTCTGCCCTGGGTCCTTCTCAGGACTTGAGCCTACATTCCTGCCTTCTTTGATGGATTCTCCCCATTGTCCCTTCAGAGGACATTTGGGGGCTCTCTGATCCCTCACTTGGTAGAGATCCCCTCTTTCTCACTTTCTCTTCAGAAGACACCTCCACTCCCACTTAAGGATGCCTTCACACACACACACACCACCCTCTTTCAGAATTCCCTTTCCCCATCACCCCCATCTTATTTCTCATTCCCTGATACTGCATCTCTGACTCACCTTTGTCCACTTCACCCTCTCATCTTGCAGATGCCTCTACCCAGGCCTACCCCAGATGTACCCCCTCTTCTTGACATCCATATCGGCTCAATAAATGGCCTTCAGGCCCCTGGATTTCCCACGGCACACGTTTCTCTGAGTTCTGTGAGTGAGGGAAGGGGGAACGGGGATCCTCAGAATAACCTCCTAGGGGTGGTGGACGACCGAGAAGGACAGCATGCTTCTCCTCACCATCCCCCCATCTTAGAGAAAACCTGTTAACCAGGGTGAGAGGGCCATGGGTGTTTAAGTGAAGAAACTCCAGACGGAAGAGCTGGGGCCAGAAGTCCTTCCATCTCACACAGTTCTGGGATGGTTTTCTCTTTCAGAAAACGTTAATGCAGAGTGACCCAATTCAGACATAAATCTTCCTTACTTCCAGAACACTGGGTCTGTGCGTTATTTAGGCCCTTTACAAAATGCCCTGTGCAATTGCTGCCAACTCGGGGGGTCTGCAGGCTGGGGTGGGGGAGCAGTGGGATGCTCACCACCCCTGCCACATCCCGACACTGGCATACCCCTTGAGGTGCACCGTTCTAGGGAAGTCCCTTTTCCCTGTCTCCTCACCGTCGCTCACCTCCAAGTCCTGGGAAAGGGACCAGCCTGAGAGGGACCTGTCCTCCTCTGTGCCAAAGGGGAGAGCAAGTCTCAGTGCCCAGGTGAACGTGGACCATGAAAAGAGCTTGGTGAGAAAGGGCATCAGGAGCACGGGCAAGCTTGGCCCTGCAGGTGAGGACTGACATTTCCACCCTGGCACCCCATGAGGTCCGGGCCACCTGGGAGCGTGCTGGGGCAGCCCTGCAGCTGCTTGTCTGAGCAGGCATGTGTGTTCTGGGCCACTGACCCCAAGAGCACTGCGGGCTTGACTTGCCCACCCTGGCACAGATAGAGACCCAAGTGACTCAGAGGGGCAGGATCTGTGTGGGGCAGGCTGGGGAGGGAAGTAATGGACCCACAGCTAGAGAATGGCGTGGTACCTGCAGATGACCTGCATCAGCCAGCTGCTACTGCTGCTGACAAAAAGAAGGCTCTGCTGAGCTGGGGGTCAGGCGGGGAGCCATGCCACCCCAGATCCAGGCCTGAGCGCCTTCTGGGGCTTCTTGGGTGCATGTCATGTGTCATCAAAGGCCTCATCCTAAGGCTTGGTTCTCAGGTCTCCCTGAGTTATCTTCTGATTGGGCTTGCTAGACATCAAGCTGCTGCCAAGCCCCAACTGGACTGCTATGCCAGAAAAAGTCCCTAGGGGTATTTCCATTCTCTTTACCTCTACTACCCCACCCCACCTGCCTTGGAAATGCCATTTCACACACAAATGCCTTGAGAACAATCTGAGTACTGTGGCTTGAGTGGGCCTGGAAGTACCCAGAGCTTATATTCAGGGAGAAGAGAATAGGGAACCCTGGGATAGATATAATTAATCAAAATCTTCGAGATATATGCTGGTGTTGAGGCAGGCCAAAGACACGGGAAGAAGGCCTGATGCTGACTGAGGAAAGGTTTTCTGGAGCAGGTGAATTTACGCTTTCAAGAACAGCTGGGGGCAGGGGGTGGGGGATACAAATCAGGCATGAGGCCTGAAACGTGGGAGGTTCAGGAATCCTGGATATGGTACCAGGAGGGAATTGTGCCCGGGCAGAGTCCACCCTGGGCCCTGCTTCCTGCCCAGTTTGTACCTAGGGCTCTGCCTTGCGTCTGCAGTGTCTCCACATAGGCCTTTCTTTAGGCCTACAAGCTTCATCCATGGGGAGCGAAGCCCCGGCCTGCTGTGTCCTGGGAGAGAGCTCAGGTTTTTTGCCCCCTGGAGTCTCTGGCTCCTCTAGCCAGTTAAGGGTTTTTCACTATCCCCTTTCCCGAGTCCTCTGCTACCCAGTCTCCATCTAGGGAAGCTCAGGCACCTTCAGCCTTTACGAGCTATGCTCAGTGACCCCCTTGAACTTGTACTGTCGGACTTTGGCCAACGCCAGATTTAGGCTTTAACATCAGGTTCTGGCAACATCTGTGCTGCCTGCACCATTCAGCTTATCCCAGATTCCACAGCAGCCCATTAGCTTCTTACAGGAAGAACGCCTTGCTTTGGCCCCCAGTTCCCTCCTTTGTTACTGTCTGGCTCAAACCAATAAGGAATGATTGCTAAACTACTCAATAGAGGTCTCACCCTGCTGCTTCTCTCTTGTTCCTAAAAGGTGCCCTTTCTGGGAACCAGTTCCCTTCTCTCAACCACCCTCTCCGAACTCTGGCTTCACCTAGCCCAGGCACCTGAATCTCACATGGACAGCCAGGTTTCCAACTGTGACGATCCCCAGTGTGTTCTTGCATCCCCATTTTTTTTTCTTTAAGGCTCCTCCCATGGTGCAATTCTTTGTATTTTCTTTAAAATATCACTCTTCTTCAATCCTGCAGTGGCCACTATCAGACCCTAGCCCCATTCTCACTGCTACTGAATTAGGACACCTAATGCACTCAGGTCTGCTTTACATGTGGTAACATTCAAGGACAGCGAGAGCACCCCTTCCCTTCACCAGAAGAGGAAGCTATGAGTGACCTGGTTCACTCAGCTCACTTTCTGAGTTTTACATACGTAAGGTTCTCTACGGCTGTTCCTTGGGAATTCACTGAGGGAGCACCAACACAGAAAGGCCCTCCTTTTCGATGAAACTCAGGAAGATTTCTCAACAGGGAAGCAGGAAACAGGACAAAGCAGGGGTGTGTGGCAGAACAAAACAGGGCAAGGAGAGCTGCTTTTTTCAAGTTTTTATTTCAAAAAATAAAGCCGAAGTTAATTTCACATAAATATCTGGGGAGGGGAGGGGACAAGGATGGGTGGGGGCTTGGCCCCTACCTCCTCTTCTCTTTCACACTGTATTGTAAAAGCAAAGGGGATGGCTAAGGAAAAAACAAGGGGAAGACGTAGTCAGTGGGAACGTTCTTACTCAGAAGGCCCCCTCAGCCCACCTCTGCCCTGGGGACTGCCTTGGCACTGCCTTACTTTGCCGAACCAGTGGGACAGCCATATCTGCTTCATGGTCATGTGATCAGGGAGAACTTCATTGTCAAAAAGGAGCTGCACCTAGGAAGGAGACAGGGGCAAAGTTTCAGAAACTACTCTCTTGCCCAGGTCAAGAACTACCCAAGTCTACCATTGACTCTGTTCCTCCTTTCTTACCCCTTTCCGCCCCCTCAAAAAAATCTACATGGGATACTCACATGCTGGGGATTTAGCATCAAGCGATGACACAGGACCCTCCGAAGATGACGAACTTCAGCTCTTACAGAACACCGGACATATTTGTTCTGGGGGTTGGTTGGGGGCGGGAGGGACAGGAAGAAGACAAGCTGTGTGAGGGAAGGGTCATGGAGTGGTGAGTCTCCTTAGAGAGGCCCTCCCCTCAGCCCCTCTTACCTGCAGGATGCTTTTATTCTTGTCTTTGCCAGAACTGGGGGGAAACAGACACAGGTTAGGGAGCACTGGCTTTTCCCCTGCCCCCTACCCAGAACTAGGATATACTCTCTTGAATGGAAGACACTCCCTTACTGCTCGCCTTCTCCCTGGGCCCCTCCCTGGCTTTGAGTCATTATCATTGTCACTTCAGATAGCCCATGACCTATTCTCACCTCAGCCGCTCCAGGCATAGGCTCAGCTGCTCATCATAGCGATAGTAGTGGGCTTTTGAGTGGTCGAAGCTGCTGAAGGGGAGGCCAAGATTGCTCAGGGCTGGCTCTGAGAAAGACAGAGTAACAAGGAAAGTGGCAGGTGTTCCACACTCCAGGGGGCAAATCTGGGCAGGAGGAATGCTCTGGGGGCTTTACCTTACCCTCCTGCTACCAAGGAACATACCTTCCCCACTGGGCTGGGTGACCCGGTCCAAGCCTCGGGACTGGTAGAATTCTCGGATGCGTTTCTCTTCACCTAGAAGAGGGTAGTATGGGAAGTAAAATATAAGCCCTCTCTCACTCTTTGTTCCTCGAGCTGTCAACCTCTTTACCAAAGCCCTTGCCACCTCAAGCGGCCACCCAGCAAGAGTGCTCTAGAGGCCCCTCAAAGTCAAGTTGGTTACTCACTGTCTTGCAAGCCTGGCACTAGCTTGTACACGATGTCCTGCATGACCCGGTCCAGTTTGAGATTGAGCAGTGGTTGTGTTTCATGGATCTTGATGTTACACATGGGGCAGTACTTGCTGGTTTGGAGGTACTTCACAATACAACTCTTACAGACTGCAAGAAGAGAAAGGTAGACTCTCAAGCCCTCTGAAAACTGGGTTTATAGGTTGGCTGGGTTTCCTGGGTGGTTAGGGCAAGCAGCCTACAGGCTGACAGCCAGCTTAGCGGGATATACGGCTTGGAAGAAACAGCCAGGGTTCTGGGCACTCACACGTATGAAGACACTCTGTTATGGTGGTGGCATCCACGAAGTAGCCTGCGCACAGGCAGCAGACGATGTGCTCGTTCAAGTCTTTGATCTTTACTCGTACTTCCTCCTGCGGACACACCTTCCGTCAACGATCATTTCCCCAACCCCAACCCGTGTGCCTTCACGATCTGGAAGTCGCCACTCATCAGAGCCCACCGCCAACTCTGCACCCAGCCCCGTCAGCTGATTAGCTCCCAGGGGGTTGACACTCCCCCTCCGCCCAGCAGAGGGCTCCGTGCACAGCAGGGGTTCTCTCTAGCCTGACTCACCCGACCTTCCTTTCCCAGGGGAGCCTGCAAAACGTCAGCTGTGCACTGCGCAGGCGTCCTAGCCTGGAGTTTGGCAACCCAGTCGCAATCGCGCAGGCGCAATGGGCACCCTGTCTCTGCGCAGGCGCACTGGGCGCCCGGCCAGCCACCGCCCGTCCTCTAGCCGGCCCCAGTTCTCACTGCTAGCCGATCGCAGTGGTAACCCTGCCGCCCCTTCACCTCGTTCCGTAGTGGGTCCATCTTGTACACTGACTGGAGCTGGTTCCGAAGCCTCATCGCGATCGCAATCTGGCCCCCCTGAGGAGACGCCATCTTAAAGGCTGATCTCGGCCTGCTACTTCCGGTGCCGCCTGCGGGGCGGGACTTGTCGCCCCGCAACGAAGGCTTAGGTCTTTTCGGATTCGCTGACCCTCTGTGAGGCCCCGCCCATGTCCTTTCTCCCCGTGTGCTCACCTGAGCCCCACTGGCCCCTCCCCCTCCTCAATCTGTAATTAGGGAGTCCAGGGGGTTCGTGGGAAGGGGTCCTATCTCCTCGACCTCCTGTAGTAATGGTCATAGTAGACCCTACATGATCTCGGGACTGACTTTCGGAGCCTGCAAAAGACTGCAGCCTTCTACCGCAAAGGCCCGGCGGTCTCCGCCCGCCACCACTCAGGGTTGTCGATCTCCTGGGGCGACGTCCCTGATAAAAGAAACCCCTCCGGGTCCCCTGCTTGTGTCCTACTGCGCGCCTGCATTACGGAGCTTCATCCCGATGGCAGGCCTTGTCCCCCCTCCACAGCGGAGGTTTCTTGGAGCTCTGCGAAATCTCGTAAAGGGTGGCGGGGAAGGAGGGACCCCAGGGACTTTGTAGTGATCGTGCCCACCCCCATCACTCCCTCCTGCCGCCGAGGTTGGCGGGGGGCAGGCCCTGGTTAATGATGATGATTCAATCATCGGCGCCTGCGGAGGCCTGGGACAGACTAATGCAGAGCAGATGCCCAAGGAGGAGGGGAGGACGGCTAGGACACTACCACACATGGACACGCTGAGGCAGCGAGCTCCTGCGGTGGCATAGATCCAGTCCCGTACTTGGGGAGGATGCAGGGGCATTAGACCTGGTACACTGACGTCCCTAGGTACTTTCTAAAAAGTGGGATTCAAAATCCAACGAAAACAAGGATAAGATTACTCTGGAGTATTAACATCAAGTACGGTTGGAGAATCAAGAAGTGAGAGATACAGCGGAGTCGGGGAAAAACTTTCTGGAGGAAGTGGGTCTTTGTGTGGGTACAATTAGAGATTGGGAGTAGGGGAAAGAAGTGTGGTGGAAATAGGAAAGAAAGGCACAGTGGAGAGGGACCTGAAAGAGGATAAGATGTAGATTTGAGAGCAATGATAGAGAAGAATGAGAAGAAGCAGAACCTTATGGAGTTGGGACTTTAGTGTGAGGGCAATAGGGGAAAAAAAAAAACTCTTCTAAAGAAAGGGGGTTATCCTATGAAAGAAACATATTCATTTATCTTCAGAGTGAATTGGAGGCAAGGAGTTATGAGATAAGTGATTTTTAAAAATAACTACTCACTATAGCCACTGCTTACTTCCCTGTTCCAAGATGCCATTATCTCTTTGGGTGACTGCAGTGGCTTCTTGCCTGCTTTCTTGCTTCTACGTTTACCCTCTTTAGCCTAGTCTAAACATAGCAGCTTACAGTGATTCTGGTAAAACATGAATCAAAATCCAAAAGGATACATAGAAAGTTTTCTTGAGTTGACAGATGCTTATTATCTGGATTGTGTTGATGGTTTCATGGGTGTACACATATATCAGTGTATCAAATTGCACATTTTATGTACAGCTTATTGTATGTCAGTTTTGCCTTAAAATTGTTTAAAATGTAAAAATCAGGTGTCTTTTCTGTATAAAACAATCCAGTCATTTTCCAATTAGAATAAAAGCCTTCAAGACTGCACGGTCTCTCACAGCCACTCAGTCTCTCCAGACACACAAGACCTCCCACTGTTTGTTCCCCAGGTATACCAGTATATACTCTCATTGTGTCCCCAACTTGAAATGCTCAGATATCCGAATGGCCCTTTTCTTCCTTCAGGTCTTTACTCCATGAGGCCTTCTGTGATCAATCTAGATAAATCATCATCTCCTACTCTTATACTTTCCCCCTCTTCCTTGCTTTATTTTTCTTCTTAGTATTTCTGAGTATATGGTATACATTTTCTTTTTCAACCGCCTCCCCCACTGGAATGTAAACTGTTCAGTGGTAGGACTTTTGTTATTGTGTTTACAACTATATTTCCAGTGCCAGGCACACAGTAGCTAGTATGTAGTACCAAGCACATAGTACCTTCAATCAAAATTTTGTGGATGAACACATGAATATGGGTGGTGGTGATGATGGCCTATATTAGGCTTTTTTAAAAAGAATATATTTTTACTGTGCTGAGTCTTCATTGCTGCACAGGCTTTTCTTTAGTTGTGGTGAGTGGGGGCGACTCTCTAGTTGCAGTGTGTGGTGGCTTCTCTTGTTGCAGAAGATGGGCTCTAAGGCATGCACAAGCTCAGTAGTTGTGGCTCCTGGACCCTACAGCACAGGCTCAATAGTAGTGGCATGCAGGCTTAGCTAGAGCATGGCCCTGGAGCATGTGGGATCTTCCTGAACAAGAGATTGAACCCGTGTCTCCTGCACTGGCAGGCAGATTCTTTACCACTGAGCCACCAGGGAAGCCTGGCCTATATTAGGGTTTTATTTGTGGAAATGGAAAGGAAGGGCTGTGTATGAAACATTTCAAAGAATAATAGGAGAAAGTGAATAAGGAGCTTCGGGGGAAGCATTTCCTTCAGCTTGTTGGACTAAGGTGGCTAGAGCAAAAGCAGGTAGAGCTGGCTGGAAGACTAGAATGGTGGGATGGAGCACAGCAAGGGTCGCAACCAGGGACTGAGGTCACAGAGTTTTCTGGGTAGATGTATTAGATAGAACTATCGGAAAGGATGAAAACTGAGCAGATGTAGATATGGGTAAAGCTGAAGTCTGAGCTCTGAATGCTCACAGTCTTCAGTGGAAGAAGAAAAGTCAGTGGAGGAAAAAGATAAGCAGCAACTGTGAATGTCCAAAGGTGTAGAATAATACAATATTATGGAAGCCAAAAGAAGGGATATCTCAAGAAAGAGTTGATGGTCAACAAAGTAAAACATGTCAGAGAAATCTTGGATAATAGACACTGGATACTGGATATCTCTGAGATAGGGTCCATGTAATGAAGCTAACTTACAGTGGATTAAAAGAAAAATACTGAGGAAATGGAGGCAATGGATATGGGGCAGTAAAAGAGAAAAAGAAACATAATTTCTCTTGAAGAGTTGGGCAAAAACTTTGCTCGGACAGTAGAGACCTAAGACAGTTGGCAGTAGGAGGGACTAAGTTGATGAGGAAACTGATGATATAGGAGTGGGAACCACCTCAACCATGGAATACTGCACCAACAGCAGGATGGAAGAGAAGATGCAGGAAAACAGGCTAGGAGTGTGGCCTCTCCCTGTGAAGCTGCAGGTTTGAAGAGTTGGGAAGCCACATGCATGTGAGATATGGTGACATGGATCCAAGGAAGTCTGTATGAGAGGTGGGGGTGCTGACTCCAGAGCCTCTCTTCAACACAAACCAATAGGAATCATGCTTTTCATAAAGTCAGGGAATCAGCAAGGTGGAGGCAAACTGAGAAACTCCTAGAACTATGGCTGACAGAACTGGATGCCTTTTGTCCTTGGAGCACTGAAATATTTTTTTAAATTCCCAGAATATATATATATATATACACACACACACACACTACCAGGTTTGTGCCCATTCTCCTCTAAGGATCAGTTGGGCAATCTCTGGGTGGCACAGCTATCTGTGCTGACCTCAAAAGGCAGGATGTAGAATAAGGAGGTATAAAGGTCTGCACAATGCTACATTTTTCACTTGCATTGATTTATTCAAGAAGGATTTTATTCAGCTTGATTGGAGACACACTAGTGCCCACTCTCTCCTCCTAGGGGCCCACCCTTGGAGTGGCAAAAGAAAGTGAAAGACGCTCAGTCATGTCCAACTCTTTGCATGAAATTCTCCAGGCCAAAATACTGGAGTGGGTAACCTTTCTCTTCCCCAGGGGATCTTTCCAACCTAGGGATCTAACCCAGGTTTCCTGCATTGCAAACAGACTCCTTACCAGCTGAGCCGCAAGAGCAGCCCCCAAGGGAGTGGGAAAAGGGACTGACAAATTCCTAACCTGCCGGCCAGTCCTCTTCAGAGTTATTTAATTTACTGTCTCCCCAGGCTCTTTGTTCTCATCCAGGGGAATCCAGCCCATGCTATCTCTGAAGGGTTTGCCTGAACAGCAGAGGTTTCATGCTGTCTAGTAGCCCAAGCCCTTAACTGCTGAGAAAAGATGCTTGAAGTTCTGTGAAGGCTTAGCGAAGGTGATATTATCTGTCTTCTTCACCAAGACAAAAACAGCTATCAAAGGGCAGTATGTCCCTACTCTCAACCCTTTCAGAAGATTGTTGGCAGGGTGTGGGGAGAGCTGGATAAATGGGTGATGAAGGTAGACAAGTCTTGGGGAGGATGTCGCGTGTTATTAATGCCCACTGCCTCCCTGCCCCATGGTTCCCTGCCTCAGCCTTCACCTTGCGGCTTCTGAGAACACTGAGGTTTTGTGTGGGGAGAAAGCCTACTCCCTTCTTCCTCTTCCTTATCTTCCTGCCCAGATGCCCAAATATCACTCCTGGTTCCCTTGAGAGAAAAGACCTCTTACCCTGCCCTAGGCTCCAGGCTGCCAGCCCATCTGCTAGGGAGAAAGGAGGGGCAGAGTTTCCCCCAGGAGATCCTGGGGAATCAACTGGAAGATCCGTGCTCCCAGGGAGACCCAGCTATTAGACTTAGAAGGCACTTCAGCTCACAAGGGTCACTGGCAGTCAGGATCAGAGCACCTGAGTGGGCTGCGGCGGAGGGGCTAAGGACTGCCACAGCAGGGCAAGGGCCTTTGGCCACCATGTGTCTGAGACAGGCCAAGCTGCTCATCGGGTGCCCACCCTCCGAGGGATGGTAAGAACATCCGCCTCCAGGCGCCCAGTCTCACCGGCTCAGAGGCGCCAGGATTCCCCCCCCCAACCCCCGGGGCCGGGGCGGGCCGGGGAAGGTAATGTAATTCCGACCCAGCTAACCCGATTATGGCGGCCTGCACCGGGCCGGGTGGCGGCAGGGGCGGGTCTAAGGCTCAGGGGCCCGGCAGGCCCGGGGTCCCATCCCGGGGAAGGATGCAGAGTTCACACGTTCCCAGCTCCTGGGTCCGCGGCCAGAGGTCACAAGGTCGCTGAGCGGCTTCGGTCTTTCCCCACCTCCCTTCTCTGACACGCTCCAGGCACAGTTTCCTGGGCTTGGGTGGGGCGAGGCAGCTGTGCGAAACGAGGCGGTTAGGATCCTCCGAGGACTTCAGTAAGGTTCCAAGTGTCGCCTGTGGCGATTTCGTTGGAGCCTGGGCAGGAGTGTGTGAGAATAGACTTCCTGGGCGAAGAGTCGGGGCGCAGAGTCCGCGTTGCTGGTTCCCTGTCGGGGGCAGAACGCCAGCCCCAAGTCCTCACCGACCTAAATTGGCTCGGGTACAACCACGGGTCCGCTTTACACCTATTTACGGAAATCGAAATTCTAAGAAACATTGGACGCCCATTACTGGCGCTCCGGAGAGGAGCTGGGGCCCCTATGGGAGAGGCCGGGAGAAGCACCAGGATCACTGGCCCAGTGATTCCCCGCCCTAGCTCACCGGACACCCCGCCACACCTCCAACTGTCCTCTTCCCCAGCCTCCAACTCGCCGGCGCCGATCCCCAGCCGCTTCCCATCGCAGCCAGAAAGCCACAACGAAATTCGGTCTTCGAGAGCATTTAGGCGGGGGCCACAACGAATCCGGGAGTCGTCAGGCTGGACCCATCGGGAGGCGAAGAGTGGGGGCTCTGGGAGGCGGCACCTGCAAGGAAGTTGGCGAGGAGAGGAAACCCAGAGGCGGAGGCCAGTGAGGATGGAGTCGCCTTGCGCATCTCGGCTGACTCAGCGCGCAACGGCCCGAGCTCTGGCCCCTCCCGTGCAAGTTCATAACACACTCGCCACCTTCCCTCCTCCAATACCCTCACCACTCCCGCCGGCCAGTCTTGCCCGCGCTTGGAGCAAACAGGCGTCTCTTCCCCTTTAACGGGCCCGGCCCCGCCCCTGCCCTACCCCCAGCCCCCACTGCCCACCCAAGACTGATCTGTCAGTCACTGCCCCAGCCCAAGTCGGCCAACGCTCTCCACCCCGGACTCGGGCAGAGGCCCTGGCAGTCCAGCGTCCATCCGCGCTTCAGAGTCAAGAAGGGCGCTCCTGGGGCCCCAGTCGGTCGCGCTCCCCCGGGATGCGAGTCCCTGCGCCGACACCCGGCAGAGGCCGGCACGGGCTGGGTTACTCCCAGTACATAGGGATGAAGATGTCCTGGGCGTCCCGGCGCCTCTCTGCGGCCAGCCCGGCAGGTCCCTGAAGCCACCGCCCTAAACGCTCCGCTGCTGGGCTCCCACAGCTGTTTGGGGGGCCCTCCCTAACGGCCAAACCTCCTGAGGTCCTCTTTGACCCGGACCCATGGAGCAGGGGGTGCTGGCCTCGCACAACCTCCCGCACCACGAGCCAATCAGTTTCGGCATCGATCAGATCCTGAGCTGCCCGGAACCCCCCGGGAGCGGCCTAGGCCCGGGTCGCACGGGCCAGGGCCATGGAGAGAGTGCGACGTTCTCGGGTGGATTTCATGGAGCCTCAAGCTACGGCCCCGCGGCCTCGCTGGCCCCGGTACCAGGCAGCTCTGGTGTTGGCCCGGGCGGCGTGATCCGCGTCCCGGCGCATCGTCCTTTGCCAGTGCAGCCGCCCGCGGGAGGCGCACCTGCAGTTCCTGGACCCTCGGGCTTGGGCGGCGCCGGGGGCCTAGCGGGACTCACCTTCCCTTGGATGGACAGCGGCCGCCGCTATGCCAAGGACCGGCTCACGGGTGAGGTTGCCCGATCCCTACAGTGTCATGCCCCACACTGACCCTGTTTTCTCATCTTTGATCCTTCTGCTCCAACTCAAGGTCCCTTTCATACCCTTCGCCCCTAATCCCAGGGGATCCTCCCTCAATTTGTATCTCATGGTCCCGCTGCTGAGAGGCTCTGGGGAGGTAGCTGCCGTCGATGCCCGCGCTCTCCTCTGTAGTTCACTCTCACGGCGGGGAGGGCAGGGTGAAGTTTCAGGGGAGGTTTCTCCCTCACCCAAGAGGGAGGGCCATTTCCGAGGCCCCCTTTTTTTGTGTAGAAGACTCTACTGGTGCGGAGTCGAGGTTGGGGCACTGTAGGGACCCGGCGCGGGAGCTCTGCGGCCTCAGCAGCCGCGCTCTCTTCTGTGACACCTCGGGCCGCCCCGAAAACCTAGCCTTGCTCTTCTTCCTCCCTGTAGCGGCGCTCTCGCCCTTCTCCGGGACGCGCCGTATAGGTCACCCCTACCAAAATCGGACCCCCCCAAAGCGGAAGAAGCCGCGCACATCCTTCTCCCGCTCGCAGGTGCTGGAGCTGGAGCGGCGCTTCCTGCGCCAGAAGTACCTGGCCTCGGCCGAGAGGGCGGCGCTGGCCAAGGCCCTGCGCATGACCGACGCGCAGGTGAAGACGTGGTTCCAGAACCGGCGCACCAAGTGGCGGTGAGGCGCGGGGCGGGTGAAAGACCGGGCTGGGCCAAGTGGCGGTGAGGCGCGGGGCGGGTTGGGGCTGGCCTTGCTGACCCGGCGTCTTCGCCCGCCCAGGCGCCAGACGGCCGAGGAGCGCGAGGCGGAGCGGCACCGCGCGGGCCGACTGCTTCTGCACCTGCAGCAGGACGCGCTGCCTCGGCCGCTGCGGCCGCCGCTGCCCCCGGACCCGCTCTGCCTGCACAACTCGTCGCTCTTCGCGCTGCAGAACCTGCAGCCCTGGGCCGAGGACAACAAGGTGGCTTCCGTGTCCGGGCTTGCTTCAGTGGTGTGAGCGACGCCTGCCCGACCAAGCGAGCGAGCGCTCTTTTCCGGACCGAGGTGCCTCGAGGAGCCCCGGAGCTGGGGCCTAGGAGCGCATGGCCGCCCACGCCGTGGATCTGTAGCAGTGGAGCGTGTGAGGAGGAGCTGGCTTTGAGGCTATCGCCTAGGGCTCCTCGGCCACCGCTGGTTCGCAGGCCAACGTTGCGCAATTGCCCCGCGCGCTTAAATGCGATCATTCCCGCCATTTCCCACACACTCTTGTCTCACGGCGGCTGGAACCGAGGGGCTGAGGGGGCGGGACCTGCAGTTTGATAGCCAATGAGGTGCGGGGAGGAGAGCAGGCTGGCCTATGGCTGCTCTCTTGGGGGACTCCGGAATCTTCCGCGGGTGGGGTGGAACCAGGGTTCCGTCGGGCCCGAGCTGTTCACAGGCCCCGCTGGGATTCGGCAGCTGCCGCTTGCCGGGTCTGTACCAAATGTGTGAAGGAAAGAAGGAAGGAAGGAAGACGTCAATGACAGGGGAGTAATGGAGGAGGTGCTAGAGGGCGAGTCTGACTGTGACGGGAACCAGAGGGTTATCCATGCTGGGCATGTCATTCTTCAACTGTAAAATAATCGCTAAGAACTTTGAGCCCCATATTGTCTGTGTGTTTAACCTGCTGACTACGTCCTCCCACTTGCATGTGCCTCCCAAGTGAGTGGTGGGCGAGACACACTTAATGAAAGAGAAAATCTAAGAACACTAATCAGGCTCTGGTGTTCAGGCCTCAGGGACAGAGAGGGAAGCAATGGACAAAGTTAATGGGCCCAGGGGAGTTACAGTGAGCAGAATCTGGCAAATAATAGAAGTGATAGGCTTAAAAATAATCAAAGATAATTCCTAGGTTGGAAATGTAAAGGAGCAAGAAATCAATGTGTTGTGGATGATGAAAGGGAAATTGGGAAGACAAGACCAAGATTAACTCTGCAGGCAAAACTAAATGCTAAACCTAGAGAGAAGGATCCCCTAGAGTAGGAAATGGCAACCACTCCAGTATTCTTGCCTGGATAATTCCACGGACAGAGGCACCTGGTAGGCTACAGTCTATGGGGTCACACAGAGTCGGACACGACTGAGCAACTGAGCAAGCACACGGAGAGAATACATTCTGGAAAAATGCCTTTTGGGGGAGGTCAGTTGACATCCACATAGAGGAGGAAATACATGGAATGATGAAAGCAGACAGCATCTCCAAGCGAGGGAACTCTGAGTAGAAAAGCAGAGTTCTAAGGATTAAATGTTTCTATCAATTTCTATAAACACATTTAAATGTGTAAGATGATTGAGGATATCAAAGTTAATAGTCTAAGGAAAGAAAAGAGAAAGGAGTACCCAGCTGGTAAAAGCATGATGTTCCTGAAGTTGTTAGAACTTATGGGTGGGCCAGGGGCTGCTGGGAGGCTTGTTGCTGGAAAGTTAAGGATTTGGGTACAGATCCAATAGCCTTGAGGTTTAAGAAGGAGTAAGATTTAAGTTGTATGAGAACAAAAGGGTTGATTATTTCTTATTCTTATAGCACCCCCATTCTTCCTCCCCTGCAGGCAAGAGCAGTTGATAGAGTGAGGTAAGCTTTAGGCAGGGTCAGAGGCCAACTGTAGTCAACCTACCTGTTTTCCATGTTAGTGACAGCGAGGTCAGTCAGAGCACAAAGGCTCGACCAGAGGTGGGAGCCAGGCAAGGGGATATCACTGTTGAAGTTCACCCTGATTGTTTTATATTGTGTCATCTTTAACTCATAGATATTGTAAATGCTATGCAGAACCAAACTCAAATTTGGTATCATATAAACAGAACTTTTATAGACCAAAAGGGAGCACAAGGATAGCTTTGGCATAAGTTGGGGGTATAGAAGGCATGTCAGTTCCTCTTCAATAAATAGAAGAAAGCTAAGGAATTGGTCCTAAGGAATCGGTCCTACCCTGTATAGACTGGGGCTTAACCAATTTGCTCCACTCCCAGCTCCATTTCTTGGGACTCAGGTTCCAGTATTTACATTTGACCCTTGGGCTTCTAAATCTGGATGGCTGCCTAGGTGCTAGCCTGAGGGAAGATCTCATGTGATGAGATGAATTCAACTTCACCCCATAGGCAGGTCACTGCAGGACACAGACATTCTCAAGTTCTTGGGTGGAGGAAGATTCACTCCTGGTTGAAGAATCTGTCCTTTCTTCCCTCAGCTGGTTCAGGAAGTCTCTGCTCTCACTAGGGGGTAAGTTACTCAGGAAGTATGGAGGAGCCAATTCCACCAGCCTGATAGAGAGACTCATAATTAGATTATTTCCATATGCTCTTTCATAATGCATATTGTTGAACTTCTTACTACCCCTTCCACAAACCCTGTCTCCTCAAATCATGTTACTACAAACCACAAAGACCCTCTCACACCCCTCCATTCCCACCCCTAGCACCCCACCCCGCACCCCAACTTAGCTTCTCTAAGTCTGCAGCTGTAATTTTGGCCCCAGGAAGAGGAATGGACAGTGCGGGAGGGGTGTCAGGGAACTCACATTTGTGGCTGAATTTCAGAAACAATGGAAAGACAGTTGTCTTTGGAAATGGAGAAACTGTGGTAAAGCACCCACAGTGGGGGTCTGGCAGGAGCCCTGCGGCTTCTGTAGCAGCAGTATGGGGAGAGCTGGGCCACATGCTTATGGGTTAGAAGCAGGTAATTTCCAGTTCCATCTGTGTCTCGGGCCACCTCATTGAAAGACAAAGATATTGAAGGAATAAGTGAGAGTGAAGTGTCACAGTAGAAGAAAGAAAGGGGGTTTGAGAAAGAATTAATAGCAAGGGTAGTGAGAGTATTAAAAGTAAGGCATACCTCTAGGTGTTATAACCCTACCATACTACCATAACGTATAGCATTTCCATAGCCCCTTGTACCCCAAAACATCAAAGCAAAAGTTTCTCCTGGTTCTAAAGAGTTCTTTGAATGGCCACCTGGGTCCCAATTTCAGAGGTGGCATACATTAACCTTTGCTCCCTCTACTTTCTGTTCCTTTTATGATCCTTACCCCAACTCTTTCCCCTAACCTTAAGGAAGTATCCTGACACCAGTGCTTTCTGAAGGTCTCTGCGATTCTGCTCAGATCCAAAGGCTGGTTGAGACAAGGGAAGTTCAATCCGTTGCATGAGTTCTAGGAGTTCTCCCCGAAGTTTATGGGCTTGGCACAATGCTGCCCAGTTTAGTCCCCGAGCCTGGCACCAAGCCTTGTCTGCTCCACCTAGGAACATAAAGGGACCAGCTATAGATAAAGTCCTTGAGACCCCTAAAAGAACCCAACTCTCAGTCAAAGGGCTTCCTTTTCCTGGGACTAGAGATCTGTCAGCTGGCTGCACACCACTTCCTCTCTTTGGAAAATCTGGGATTCTGTAAGACGATGCAGAGTGGAGCACTCACTCTGTATAAAGGCTTCATACACTTGGATCAGAGAGCTGTGATCACCATCCACGTGTTCTAGTGCTCGACGCAGGGCAGCTTCTTCTGCACAGAGTGGAGGACGAGTAAACCCAGGGGCAGCTGGAGGCAGAAGAGAGGAAGTTCATTTGGGGGCATGAGAACAGATACCAGTACACTGAAAAAGGCAGCAACGTGACTCTGGGAACTTTACTCAAAAGACTTCTAGATACTATGTACTTTATTGGACACGGAAGATAAAGAAATGAAAAACAGTTTGTGCCTTCAAGGAGCTTAGAGTCTAGTGGGAGAGACCAACACGTAAGATAGGTGTGTGGGCCAATATTTGAAGTTTGAGAATTAGCTGAGTGGAGAAGGGCAGAGGGAGTATTCTAGACGTGGGAATAGCATGTTTGGAGAGCTGCGAGCACCTATGATTATGGATAGAGGGAACGGTATGTGTGGCAGGGTGGCAGGAGATAAAGCTGGAGGGAGGTATGGACAAGGCTGTGCAAATGAGTTTACATTCTGTTTGGAAGGTAGAGAATAACCGATGAGTTTTTAAGAGAATCCACGTGTTTGGAAGAAGTTCACATGACTAGTTAGGAGGCTACTCAAGGAATCCAGCTGAGTAGCGACGAGGAGCTACATTGGCATTAACTCTGAGTATGGAGTGAAGGTTAAGCTGAAGTCGCTCAGTCATGTTACGACTCTTTGTAACCCCATGGACTGTAGCCCACCAGGCTCCTCCATCCATGGGATTTTCCAGGCAAGAGTACTGGAGTGGGTAGCCATTTCCTTCTCCAGCAGATTTTCTTGACTCAGGGATCAAACCCGGGTCTCCTGAATTGCAGGCAGACGCTTTAAAGCCACCAGGGAAGTCCTTAAGTATGGAGAAGAACAGTAAAAAAAAATTTTTTTTAATTAGGAGATAAAAATTAAAAAAACAAACTTGGAGAAAGGTTAGTCTAGAATGATGACAGTAGAGCCGCTGAGTGATGGTATGCCTGTTTGGTGGTGGTGGTGAGGGAGCAGATTTAAAAAGGGCTCAACTCAGCAACAACAGAGGTGCTCGAGTTCAGTTCTGGGTTGAAGTTTTGTGGACCATTCTGATAGGAATGGCCATCAGGAGTTAGATATATAAATCCAAGATTCAGAAGAATGATATTGTAGCATTTCAGACCATGAATGTGAATGAACTTTCTCAGAGAATTCAGGGAATGAGAAGACAAAAGGGGCAAGGGTAGAACCCTGAGGTTCAACTTACTTTGAACAAGCAGAGGATGAAGCAGAGGAGGAAGAGCTCAAGTAAGAGATTAAGGGAGTGGCAAGAGAGGTAGGGTGAAAACCACAAGGAGCAGATCACAGAGGCTTAGGGAGGGGGCAATGTTAAAGTCTAAATGTTAAAAGTCTAAATGTTAGAGTGGTTGCCATTCTCAAGTGTCAAAAGAAAGTCATGAACAGGGCTCAAAAATGCTCACTGGATTAGGTCTCTAGGAGGCCACTGGTGAGCAGAAGTGTCACCCTTCTACTGGGGTGGGCCTGAAGCTGGAATGTAGTGGGCAAGGAATAGCCTAGATTGAGCAGGATGGAGATTATTCTGAATAATGAAGGGATTACAGGGTTGAACAAGACAGGTACAGTTTTGGTAAAAACAGGTAGGAGAGACTTGTTGCGGGACAAGAAGCAACAGAGACAGGAGAGGGGAAAGTGATGAAGCCTAACTCTTTAGGCACAGTGAGGGCTGGGAACTAGAGCAAAGGGGAAGGGGCCAGCTTAAGGAGCACCAGAACGCCAGAGGGAAGGCTGAAGCAGTCCTAAGGGCCAGAGAGGCAAGTGATTCATACCAGTGAGCATGGCGGCCAGGGTGAGCATCTCATCCACACAGTCAAACTCGCACGAGGCCAGCAGGGCTTTGGCCAGCTCAGGGGCCAGGGGAAATTCTGACAGGATAACTCCCAGGTCTGACAGGTCCCCATCATCATCCAGGGCGGCCAGGTAGTCTAAGTCTTCCAGGGCCTGCATCAGTGCTTCTGGAGCTGGAGAGGGAACAAGGCTTACAGGACAGGGAATCTCAGAACCTGGAGAGCAGCAGGACATGGGCAAGAAGGGTGCTCACCAGGCCGGTCCAGGAAGTGACACTTCCCTGGCTCTGCAATCTGTCTTCTCTTTAGTAGTAACATCATGGGGCTCAAATTCTCTGCCCACACTCTGGGCTGGGGCAGGCAGGGAGCCTCTAGTTCTAGGAAGGACTTAGGATACAGGCAGAGGCAGGATCCTGAGGGGAGAAAGATCTGGGAGAGAAGACCACTGTAGATTTCTCAGGGCCTGTGGGTCGGTGACTCTTTGTGTTTGATCCTATTGAGGGCAAAAGCTCTTACCTGGTGGGATCCCTGCTGCCCGTAGCCGTCTTGCCTCTGCCTGACACTTGCTGACTGGTCTCAACACTTGAGATTCTGCTCGGATCTGAGGACTGTAAACCTGTCACCACCCCCAACCAAGGCCAAGACAAATGAGAGTGGGCTATTTCTATCTTTAGCCCCTGTGTCCCCCTCACTTCTCTTTCACTCACACTTCGAAGCTCCAGTCCTGAGTCAATGACATGTCGGATGGAAGGGAGGGAAAAGGAGAAGTCGGCCAGCCAGTGAGTGACCACAACCTTCCGGGCACCTGATTCTATGTCCTCGTACACAGCCTGGACAGCTTGACCACAGCCTGGGTGAAGGGGCAGCACCCGTGGTGTGGGCCCTTGGTTTTCCAAGGACCCTACCTTCCTGGACAAGGACTCACAGCACAGGGAAATTTCCTGAAGAGAGAGGTGGGGTATTAGGGTAATTCTCACCTTTGTGGGTCAGAGACCCCTTTGAAAAGTTGATGAAGCTATGGACCTTCACTCTGAGAAAGTACACATACTCATATAAAGTTGGGGTGTTATAATTTCAGGAACTCACTGAACTGCAAATCTCTACATTGTACGGTATCAATAAGTTTTTATACCCAAACCCTGGAATTGTTCCTCAAGACCCCAACAGAGAATAAGGACTAGAGCTCCAATGTTCCTAATCAGCATTGCTCCCATTCTCCCCTGGGACAGGAAGGGGCAGACATTCACCACGAATACCTCCTTTTGCATCCGATTTTTTTTACCTCCTCACTGGGCAGGTACACTAGCACATCTCCTGGAGCCTCCTTCCGACACAATTCAAGCACAGCTTGGCAGGCAGCGTCTACTCGGTCAGTAGGGAGAGAGTCCCTGTAGACTGGAGTGGGGCAGCTGCCAGTCCCTCTGGGGACACACACAGTAGGAGGACCGCCCCAGAAGTCTTGGAGCTTAGGTTCAAGGCTTGGGTCAGTAACTACAACCACTCTGAGGTCCCCTGGAAGGCTTCCCAGCCTGGCATCTCGCAGGAGTCCCTGGAGCAAATCTGAGGCCACTGACCGCTCCTGAGCCTCATCCAGGACCAGCACACCCCGGGCTCCAGTGCCCCGGGTTGAGGCCACCTCCTGCAGAAGCAGCCTGTCCCAGCAGAACCTGTTGACATTGGCAATGGGCAGAGGAGTCAGTGTGGACACTGACCAGCCCCAGAAGTCCAGAGGAGCTTCCCCCCAGGGGGCCTAGGCTCTGACAGTGAAGGTCAGAAAAAGATCCTGTGACTGAGTTTCTGTGACCTATTGATGACACTGTTCATAAGCTGTACTCCAGTTAGGAAAGTGAGACTTTCATGAGGAGGGTGAGGTTGAATGTCTGAGGTTGCTGGCTAGGGTTAAATGGCTGAATTCAGAAGTTGCATCATGCATGATTTAAAGGGTGAGCTATTCTGAGGGAGGGTACAGTGAGATGTCAGAGGCTGGGTTTGTTTCTACGGAGTGAGGGGAAGGAGATTGGAGTTGGGCCTGCAAGGGGCCACACCTTAGCAGAGTGTCAGGCCCAGTGCAGTCTTCTTGGGGGATGCTGTATCCAACCTCATGACCCAGGGTCAGGTCCATTTCATCAGCAACTCGCAGGGCCAAGCTCAGGGCTGCTAGAGGGTAAGGCTGAGTCACAGTTACCCAGCCCTTCTGGAAACCTCTGGCCAGCACAAATTCCGCACACCACTGTGGGACCTGGGGTTAAGCGTAGGAAAGGACAACCCGTCAGCAGGACACAGAACTCAAAAGTGCTGGAGGAGCTGTGGCCAGTTTCATCTCTCCTTATTTGAGGAGTCCTCTGGTGCTTCACTGCCTGTCTCCTTCTGACCACCTCCCCTATTATTTCACACAGCAACCCCCACCCCACTCCCCACCTTGTCCCAGGAGGAGCCAGTTCCCCACCCCCCCACCCCCACCTGGGTGCTCTTGCCGCAACCAGGCTCTCCAGACACCAGTACCACTCCACTGGGGCTACTCTCCAAGTGCTCCAAGAAGATAAAGCGAGCAGCCCAAACAGGCAAGGATCGGCGCTGCTCAAGTAATTTGTAGTAGCGGGAAGAGAAGGGGAGCCCATCAAAGGGGTTCACAGCCAGTTCAGACTCCTCAGGATTTGGGCCAGACTCTTCTTGCAACCCGAGAAGCTGAGAGGCCATGGTGACTGTCTAGCAGGACCTACAGAAGGCAGGGCAGTCATCAAGGCCTCGTATTTGGTGACCGACACCATCTTCGCACCTCAGCCCTGATCCCTAACCTGTACCCTCAGGTGATAATGCACTGGGGTTCATCCTTCCCAGTACTTCTTGTCTGTCAGGAAACAGGGAAGAGTTCAGTCTCCAAGTAAGGGACTATCAAAAGTGGACTATTGGGACTTCCCTGGCAGTCCAGTAGTTAAGAACCCAACTTCCAATGCAGGGGATGTGGGTTCGATCCTTAGCTGGGGACGTAAGATCCTGCATATGGCAGGGCAACAAAGCCCGTGCACCACAGCTAAGACCTGACATGGCCCCAAAGAAAAGACCTGGTGACCTGTGGGAAGGTCCCCTGGGGAAGAGGGTGAGGAACAGGAGGAGTGGGGTCAGGAATTGGGGAGCAGGGCCACAAGGATCCTGGATTCAAACCTTTGCCTGCCGCTCTGAGACGCGCTGGAATGGCAGCCAGTTCCAGACCCACTCAGCAAGTCACCACAAACCCTGACCTGCTGTGAGGTACAAAGGTCAATTCCGGATCCACCCTGGGGCACAATCCTAGAGACTGTTTTGGGGTGGGGCCATGTGCTCCACCTTATTTAATCTAGTTAGGAACCTATGGAAAATAGGCTTCCAGCCACCACACTGAGCATGTGTGAATTCTACAGGCTTTGTGTGTGTACTGTGCTCATTAGTGAAAGGTATCCTGGGACTTGCAGTTCTGCAGGTGTTTCCTCATCCGCCTGGGCTGAATTCTGAGGCCAGGGTCCAGTTGCTGCTGGGCATTCAGCTTAGTTATACTTCCTTAATATTATTCATCTCTTGACATGAGGAGGTGAGTGCAGACAGTTCCATTCTGACCAACCCTCCAAAAACCCTCAAGGAGGCCCTCATTCCTGATCCCACAACCAAGGGAAAAGGAACCTGCTACAAGGCTTTTGAGACCCAAAGAGGCAACAGAGACCTTGAGTGAAAACCCTGAATTTAATGTGACACCGGGGGGAGCCCCATTCCTCCCTCTAGCACCCACCCATCCGGCCTGTTGTGAGTTGGGTGAGGGCTGCCCCCAGTCTCCGTCCTGCGGCTCTGGGTGCCATCCTGTACTCAATCAGCCTCCTGGGCCTGCCTCTCTGTGAATCGCCTGTGGGACACAAGAAGACATTGTATGGGCTTTGCTGTATTATTCCCTTTCTCCAACTTGCCCTTTCCTACCAGTTGTCCTCTAAGCATCTCACCTTCTTGCGTATTCATACAGCGCCTGCTTTCGCTCCTGTAGACTCTCCTGCCGGGCCCAGGAGGACTTGGCAAATGTTAGGGCTGTGGGCTGAGGGGTTGCCGGGCCAGAGCTGGGGAACTGAGGTGATCACAATGTCAGAGAGCTTGCGAAGTCATCATCATTAAACACGCATCGAATGCCTACTTTGCAAGAGAGGTACTGTGCTAGGGTCTCAGGATCAAAAAACAGACATTAGGACAGAGAATATGCAGACTGCCCCATCCCACCTCAAGTCCTGGACCTGCTCATTTTCTGGGTCTCACCTTGGGAGTGGAGGCTGTGGCAAGGGACTGGGTCCCCTCAGTGATGTCTTCAGGCATGAAAGCTACGGCTCCCTCAAGCAGATTAGTGATGGTCAAGTCTACACAGCCAGTCCTGGCTGCGGAGAAGGGAGGAGTGGACAGCATGGTCTATTTCTCTGCTCACCTTCTCCCTTCACCACCCACTTTCCCTCTCTATGCCTGTCTCCTTGGGTAAAGCTGCTCTTTCTCATACCTAAGTCTCTCTGGATGACGCCCAGTGGAACATGGGGTAAAACCTCCTTCACTCTCTGAGCCAGAGTTGCCAGATGCACATCAGGAGAAGGGCCAGGGGAGTGAGGGAAAGAAGACTGGGCTGCAAAAAAGAAATCCAAAATATGGTGAGTTGAAAACTCGAGGAGAGAGGCTGATTAGTACAGGCATAGGGAGAAGTCAGAACAGGCTGCAAAAGAGTTGAAAAGCTTTATGTCCAGAGACCACACACCTGACTGAGGGCGCAATCTGGGGTGTCTCTGTCGCTTCATGTGCTCTGCTTTGTCTGCTGGAGTGAGTCGTGTCCCTTTCTGGCCCAATTCTTTGGCCACCAGCTAAGGAGAATTGGAGGATTGGAAGTTTCTCAAGTGTTCTTCTCCTTCCCCCTAGAGAAAGAACCCACTTCCACCCTGCCCGTGTCCCCTACCACCTGTTGTACACGGAGGGCAAACTCTTCACTCCCCTCCCCCAGCTGTCGATGAACAGGACGGAGCCACCTGCAAAAAACAATCCAGGTCCACGTTGGGGTCACCCACTCACCACTCTGATGCCTCTTTTCTTGGAACAGTGGTGGTGACAGTAGGGAGGTAATAAATACTTTATATTGCCTCTGTGGTAGGACCTTGACATTAAAAGATCTGCAAATGGATAGGGCAGAGACAGCTACTTCCTTGACCTTGAGATGAGTTTCTCCCAGCCACCAAAAAGTGAGGACAGTTAATACCTTACTTGATACACCGTGAAAGGGACGAAAAGTGACCACAGCAGTTCTGAGACCCAGGATGCATCTGACACCGTCTGAGGGGAGGGCATGAGTGAGGTCTAAACCAGGGCCAGGAGTAGGAAACTTCCCCTCCAAACCCAGAGATTCCCTGTGGGACACACTCACCACGGAGACAAGGGGTCTCTGGACTCGCAGGGTAAGAGGCTGTACCACATCCTGGATAGAAAATGGCCAGGAACTAGAAGAGTGAAGAAAGTAAGATGGGATTCTAGCCAATCTAGCCAGCAGCTCATACCTGACTTAAAACGGATACTGTCACACTGTACAAATAGAAATGTGGGAAATAAACAGATTCAAGTGAAAGAACTAAAAGTGGGCAAAAAGTAAATAAACTAGGAAGGTAGGGGGCAGGGCTGAAGAAGGCTGTGAAAACTCAAGGGCCACCAAGCCTGATCACCTAAAGTTGGAGACAGATACCTGTGCTCACCCACCTGAAGCGCAGGAGCCCCTCCCGGCCATTGGTGGCCTCTTCCTCGGGGAATAGCAGCAGAGGGGTAGGGGGAAGCCTTGTTGAAGCACAGAATCTCTTGAGTGACTCCACCAACTCGCCCTGACCATCCATCTCCATAAAGCCCCGAGACCAGCACACAAAGCTTGGGGGACTATTGAGTAGAGGCTGGGAATTGGAAGTAGAGAAAGCAAGAAGAAAAGAATGCTGTGAAGTGAGAAAAACTGACACATGGGTAGAAAAACGAGGTCGGGGTAAGGGTCAGTATCTTGTGGTCCCCAAGGGAAAGCCGAACACGGAGAGGGGCACCTTGAGCTGGGCCCCAGGGAGCCNAGGATGGGTCTGAGCCTCCTCACATCCGTACTCCCCCCGCCTCCCCGCCCCCTCACTTTTTCCAGGCACCCATTTTCGGGCCGCGAAGTCCCTATCTCGAATGGCTCAGGATTCGTGGTGGCTGCCGATGGACTCATCGTTACCAATGCCCATGTGGTGGCTGATCGGCGCCGAGTCCGTGTAAGGCTGCCTAGCGGCGACACGTATGAGGCCGTGGTCACAGCTGTGGATCCCGTGGCTGACATCGCCACGCTGAGGATTCAGACCAAGGTGGGGGTCGGGGCAAGCCATGTGTTTGGGGCTGTGAATTTGTTCACAGCTCCAGATGACAGGTCTCTTGTACCCATTCTCCCTTAGGAGCCTCTCCCTACGCTGCCCCTGGGACGCTCAGCTGATGTTCGGCAAGGGGAATTTGTTGTTGCTATGGGAAGTCCCTTTGCACTGCAGAACACAATCACCTCCGGCATTGTCAGCTCTGCTCAGCGTCCAGCCAAAGATCTGGGCCTTCCCCAAACCAATGTGGAGTATATCCAGACTGATGCAGCTATTGATGTGCGTCCTGATAAGAGAGAAATGAGAGACTAGGTTGGGGGAGGGGGTAGGGGGTGTGTGATACAGGCACCAATTGTGATAGATGGTGTGTACTCGTGTAAGTCGCTCAGTCGTGTCCGACTCTTTGCGACCCCATTGACTGTAGCCTACCAGGCTCCTCTGTCCATGGGATTTTCCAGGCAATAGTACTGGAGTGGATTGCCATTTCCTTCTCCAAGGGATCTTCCCAACCCAGGGATCGAACCCGGGTCTCCCGCATCGTAGACAGACGCGATGAGCCTATATACTGGGATTGGGTCGCAAAAAATGTGGCCACTCCTTCACGGGCTGGGAAAGGAGAGGATTTGGAGAAAGTGTCTACATCCTGATTGTGCCCCGAGGCATAGAGTCCCTGGATCTCTCCTATATTTTCTCCTTGTCCTGCAGTTTGGAAACTCTGGAGGTCCCCTGGTCAACCTGGTGAGTGTGACATCCTTTCCAAGAATCCCTATCCCAGGTCAGTATGGGAAGGGGTGGGTTTTCCCTCATTGACTGATGTTTGGTCAAGTTTCTGAGCAGTTTCTTGTTGGCTGTCTCCCAGAATCCAACTAGACCTCCCCAAAACTCCCTGCCACTCTTGCTCAGGTACCCCCATCGCCTATTATTTGTCTGAGCTAGAGAATAGTGGGCTGTGTCCCAACAGGATGGGGAGGTGATTGGGGTGAATACCATGAAGGTCACATCTGGAATCTCCTTTGCCATCCCTTCTGATCGCCTTCGAGAGTTTCTGCATCGTGGAGAAAAGAAGAGTAAGCCTGGCTTGCGGGGAAAGGGGTTTCTTTAAGTGGCAGGGGTGGGGAGGGTTTGCTGGAGAGGGGTCTATTGGGAGGAGGAGGGGAAGTAAGGATATACCTGGGTGGGGCTCATTTGTCCTTCTAACACAGATTCCTGGTTTGGAATCAGTGGGTCCCAGCGCCGCTACATTGGGGTGATGATGCTGACCTTGACTCCCAGGTATGAGCTTTAGGGGTAGTGACATGTAGGGCCATCAGTGTAACCAGTGGGTACCTGGCAGTTCTGTTGAGCTTCATTCTTAGTTCTGTTTTTATCTAAGATGAGTTGCCTCATGCTTGGAGCTATCAGAAGAGCTGTTCTCTCTCATTATCTTGATTTTTCTCACCTCACTCTATTTTGCATACCTCCCATCCTGTTATTGCTTAGATTTACAATACCCAACCTTCCAGACGTGGCTTCCCATGAGTATTTTCTGTTCTGGCCAACTTGATTTCCTAATCCCGTGTTTTTATGTTGTTCATTTTATATAGTTAAGTATCAGATTGATCTTCTAGGTTAAGCTAAAGTTATAGCACTTCCTAAAGTTATATGCGAGTCTGAGTGACCTCCGGGAGCTGGTGATGGACAGGGAGGCCTGGCGTGCTGCGGTTCATGGGGTCGCAAAGAGTCGGACACGACTGAGCGACTGATCTGATCTGATCTGATCTGAAAGTTATAGCTTCTTTTAGGATTCTAGAATGACATTAGTGCTATTGATTTAACCCTGTGTGTCATTTGGAATTCCACTTCCTAACTGCTAGAAGGCAGAAAGTGAATTGTTTTTGTATCAAGAGGATCTGGTGCATGCCCTGTTCACCCACTTGTCAGTGTGCTGATGAAAGATTTGAGGCGAACCCCAAATGGGGAGAGTGCCCTATGATTAACAGAGTGATCTATGTCCTTTCAGCATCCTTGCTGAACTTCAGCTTCGAGAACCAAGCTTTCCTGATGTTCAGCATGGTGTGCTCATTCATAAAGTCATCCTGGACTCCCCTGCTCACCGGTGAGGGAGAGGCTGCATTAGGAGGTGGAGATGGGTGGGATGTATATGCCCTTGAACTGGGCCATCTAGTCCCTCCTTTATCTCTCTATCTTTTGCCGTAGGGCTGGTCTACGACCTGGTGATGTGATCTTGGCCATTGGGGAGCAGCTGGTACAAAATGCTGAAGATATTTATGAAGCTGTTCGAACCCAATCCCAACTGGCAGTGCGGATACGGCGAGGACAGGAAACGCTGACCTTATATGTGACCCCTGAAGTCACGGAATGAATGAACCAGCAAGAGGAGGAGGCTCCTGTTCGGACTGCAACCTTGGTTTCATGGCTTGGGCTCTGAGGGCACCTGGACAGAGGATTAACTGAACCAGTTGGGGGCAGGTCCTCCAACTACCAGCACCAATTCCTGGGCTCTGAAGAATCACAAAAACACTTTTTATATAAAATAAAATTATACCTAACAACATGTCATACTGAAAAATGAGGGGAAGGGTGGAACACTGCTCTTTCTCCCCACAAAAAGGCTAGAGGTAAAGCTTTGTCTTCCAGAACTGAGGGGAGATGCTGGAGTTAAACTGTTCTGACCTCCCTATTCAAGAAAACGAGCCGCTGTTGTCTGTTGTCCTGGGCAGTCAGTCAGGTGCGCCTCTCTCTGGCATGCTTGGCTTGGTGCTGGGCCTGGGAGCAGAATGCCCCGTGCCTGGCCGCAGATCAGTACAGCTGGTCTAAGAAAGAGGGCAGTGATTTCTGCTTGATGGTTCCGCATCCGCAGTGCACAACGGACGGGTGCTGTGGGCCTGCCGATGTCAAAGATTCCTTGGTAAGCTCCTGAGGTAATGGCAGCCTCAGACCCCTGCCGTTAGGGGCCAGTGGTGGTCTGCAGAGGAAGGTGGTGGCACCTTAGATGATCTGGTTACTGGTCTGGCCAGGGTAGCGTTCAAATCTCCTGTTGGCCTCTTCACTGAAGGCATCCCCTGGAAGGTGAACAGGTGGTTTGGGTAGGAAAACAGACTCATTATGGGGAAGGGTGGGTGGAAGTGGAGAGACTGGGAGATCCAGAAGTGGGTGGGGAGACTCAGAAACAACCTAGGGAGATGAGAATGAAGGCCTTTCCCTCGCACCCCCAGGCCTTCTGGCTTCTCTTCCCACCAAATACCAATGTGACAGTTGTGCACCCAGATGCGATGTCCGTCATATTTGCAGTTACATTTCATGGCGTTGTTGGTGAAGTCACTCTCTGCTACTTCAAAATTGGGGTTGATGACCACCTGTGAGTAGGAGAAAGCCAACAAATGAGCTGTATTCCTCAAATCCAAAGGTGTCTTTAATAAACACTCTTCCCACTCAACAACTGGAAATCTCAGAGCCCTGGCACCTGCAGAATGTAGTTTCCTGGTTTCACATCTGTGATGTCAATCCATTGACAGTCGATGTCATGCCGGTAGAGATCCCAGCAACCCACAGTGATGCCCTGCTCTCCAAAGTTGGCACACTCATACCTCTTGGAGACATCTGAGGAGATGAGCATATGTCACGCGAGGCAAGGCTGTGGAGATGAGGACAGTGCAGTCTATTCTAGGCCCCAACTCACCCTCCTGACATTCGGTGTCTTCTAGACAGAAACTAGCTTTGTGGCCCTCAGCCACCTTGGTGCCGTTGGGGGTCAGGATATCATAGTGAGTGAAGATGTCCATACTATGATAATGCCTGTGGGGACAAGGGGATCCCTGTTTCTGTGCCCCCAGCAGGCTCACCTCTTCCCCAGTGGTCTTGCCCTTCTACTACTTGACCCTCTCACCCATGACATTCATGCCACACCCAGGAGTGGCGCCCAGCCTTGGGCCTGAAGTCAGCACGTCCCAGGTTGTGGATCTGGGAGGAGAATCTGAGTAGACGCCGATGGCCGTAAGGCCAGTTGGCTGAGCGGGCCGAGCTGGCCAGGCAGTTCTCTTCAGCAGCACAATACAACATGTGCAGAGGCCGGTCCTCGATGTAAGCGGTCTCCTGCACCAGTGCTGAGTGTAACAGCAGATCTGATGCGGCTGCACCGAGGAAGGGAGGACAGTTAGACGTCACTGGTGAGGGGCAGGGACAGTTGAGAGTGCTTCCATCCCCCTCCCCCAGAAAACGGGTGAGACTGGCTTTCCACAGGGGAAGGTGTACCCCTCCAGACTGCAGCTCTTCCTGCAGAGAGGTGACCCAGAACCTCCCCTCCCTGGCTTGCATCACCCTACACTTCACTCACTTTCAGAACAAATGACTCCAGCAGTAAAACGGCTTCCTGTCCTCTTGCAGGTGACATGGGTGCCATGATGAGCACACTGGTCCAGGGACAGCTCAGTCCCTCTGCAGCGCACTCCACTCATCACCACCTCTGTTACATTCCCTGAATCCCAGTACCAGGTCTCCTGGGGATATACAGAGGTGTTTTTGTGAGGCCACCATCCAGCCTCCCCAGCCAAGGGACTCATTTTGGCAGACCTGTGTCTCAGACACAACCTTTGGAGGCAATTGCCTTGGTTCCCTTCTCCTTCCCACTCACCTGCAGGCCGTGGTTGGCATAGCCCAGTCCAAGCTGCCTGCAGGCAACCATGGCCTCCAGTGTCCCCCAGTCATCTCCACAGATGAGGCCCCAGCGAAAGGACCCAGGTACCCCTATTTGCACTTCGACTCGCCCTTCATGTTGGCTGCGGCCCCCACTGAGTCGGATCTGTAGTGACGCAATGGAAGTGCTGTGGAAGCTTTTGGGGTGGAGTAGTGGGAGGCCACAGTGGGCCTGTGGCTGAATGGCGATTCAGAAGCACTCACAGGGCTAGCAAGTGGTGGCATCAAGGGGGAGCTGCAGGATGATAGGGGCCTGGGGCAGTGGGCAGTAGGGCCATCAGACTGCATCATGACCAGGCAGGACTGGATAGGACATGAGATTCCTGAACCAAGGTGGGAAAGAGTGACTGACCTTGGTCTCTACCCCGGTGTAGGGCAGGTTGCATCGGACGCCAGCATCTTGGCTATGGGAGCAGTCTTCAGCTGTGATGTTCTTGTGGGGGCACTTCCAGAGAGAGAGTTCCTGTCCAGAGCATCTAACTTCACTTAAGTGGATGGCACCCATGCCTAAGGTCAGAAGTCAGAGATCGGGAGGTTCTAACTTTACTGTCTGCCCATGGGTCTCCTTCCTAAGGAATGTACCTCTCCAGGAGTATGTACCTCCTACCTCCCTCTCCCTCCAACCTGTGCCCGCCTCACCCTGCCCCATGCGGGCACCGCTCAAAGCCTCTCGAGCACTCCCGAAGCCTAGCTCCCGACACACCACGCTGGCTGCTTGCAGGTCCCACTTGCGATCACAGACCGTGCCCCACGTGCCAGCCTTCAGGACTTCTACCCGGCCCTCTCCTGGGTGGGCGCCGCCCTTTAGACGCACTCGGGCCTGTAGAGGAGAGAGAGGTGCGCAGCAGTGAATGGGAACATCAGCACAGAGACAGTAGACCTGGGAGATCAATGAGATTCTGGTGGGAGGGAGCAGGTGGTCTCAGGTCTGTGGCCCACCCCTGGAAGGTTCCTCTCTGTCCTCAAAGGTCAGAACTATGCTTAATCAAGGGATGGCCAGGCTACGGGGTTCTTCACCTGGGCGGTGGGGAAGGTCATAGTGTTTCACACACCTCCCCCTGAGGCTTTGACTGTTGCTTCTTCTGGCCACTGGATGCTGCGTAGAGAGGGCCTGGCACACAGCTCACCACCGCAGGGGCCCCCCCCGGGCACCTGGTGGTGTCATTGGCTCGATAGAACTCCAAAGAGCAGAGGGAGAGGTGGGCCTCCGTGCCCACGCACGCCACCCCGTGCAGACCAAAGGAGTGTTGCTGCCGCTGGGCCAGCAGCCTGGGGGGACAGGAGTGGGAGCAGTAGGGTGAAACAGTGCTCCTGCTTCTTTGCCTGCAGCCCTCCTCCCGCTCCATGCCTCCACCACCCCCCAACCTTTCATGACCTCTTTAGTTCTTCTTCTTCTCTTCTCTGCAAAAACAGAGAATGGTAATGAGAGACAATGGTAATGGGGAGTTTCCAGGCTGAAAGAGCCCAAACGGGGGTCCTTGGGTATGTTCTGCAACAGAAGAACCCTGTGGGAAGGAAGGCTAGTTTTGACTTGCCTGACAGAGACCTTGTTCCGTGTGGTTTCAGGGAGCTGGCCCTAATGGAGGCTGAAGCTGCTGTGCAAAGAGATTAGGAAGCCAGGACTGACCATCTGGAAGAGATAGGCAGGAGGGAGTAGCTAACTGAAAGGAGTAGAAGCCTGAATGGCCAGAGTAAGCAGATCTTTCTATTACGCTGTGACTGAAAGAACTAAATGAGTCAGGATGCAAAGAAGTGAGTAAGTCTTGGGTCTACATGGCTTCTTAGAGGCCAGAGGGGCTTCCAGGCCAGAGGATGATGGGCAGTTACAGGAAGAACAGACCAGAAGGTGGAACACAGGAAAGACTGGAACTGGAATATATAGGAATGAAGATGTACAAATGCAAGACAAAGAGAGACCACATGACCAGAGAAGGAGAGTGAATATGAACAACAGAAGGGTAAGGATAACCCCAGACCTAAAGCTGAACTGTATGAGTCTTTAATGAGGTAGTCCATGCTTCCGTAGTTTAAATGTAACAGAAAGAATGTTCCATAGCCACCTGAGCAGGAAAATGGGACTAAATTAGAGACATTAAAACTTTGAAACACAGCAGAGAGATGCTGGAGAGAATGAGAGGACTTGCTTATCAATACCAACGGAAGGGAATGTTGCAGTGAGCCATGTGATAAGAGAAGGGCTTTCTTCCCAGAACAGCCTGTTTGAACCCAGAGAGGGAAGGAACCAATGAGGCCTTGTGTTGGTGGGGTGGGCCTGTGAGGGTGGTCTGGTGGCGAATTACTGCAGTAATGTGCTCTATTACTTGATGTCAGAGGAGAATATGATGATTTGAAGCCACTGGCTAGGAAGACACAGAGAGAGGGATAAGTTATAGACAAATCAGACAAAGGAAGCCTGGAGACTTTACAGAATACCTTTGGAAGCTCAAGATAAGTGGACTCTGAAGCTCAAAGAGATTTAGTATTCTTTCAAAGTCCTGTCTGGCTGAAAATAAAAGTGAAAGAGGTCGTCACTTTAATGTGGAGGTCAGGGAAGGCCAGAGTATGGCCATATTGTGCAAGACAACCCTAAGCTAGAAGGGCACTATGGGAACACCCCCAAATTCCAAGGCCTGTTGAAGGCACCAGAGGGAGGAGCTGGGGAGTGGGGGTGCCTGGGACCCCTGAGTGATCCTGGAATGCTATGAAGAGAGGAGGAGACAATAGAAAGGGCCAACTTCTCCACCGCTCACCCACTGCTGACAGAGCTCTCCAGGGGACTTTTCACTGCCTTCAGAAGCCAAGTGAGATGCAGTCATTGGGACTGGAAGTTTTTTGTTCCCTGGGGTTCTGAAGGAGCCCAGGAGGGAAATGATGGAACTGGGAACCTAACTGTGTTAACTGGCCAGAGGGCCAGGACTGCCATCTGACTCCTGCCCTGGGAAAGGTTCCACAGGGGATCCTGAGTCTCACTTCCAACCCAGTAGCACTTATTCCATTTAACAATTAATCAAATAAAGGTAGGATGGGAACACTGATCCCTTAGGGAAACTTAGCTTCTTGGGCGAGAGGCAAGCATGGCATCTGAAGGACAAGAGTGCCGTATCTACTACAATCTGCTGGGGGAAGATAAATAAGCATGCTGAACAAGAGGAGTCAGTGAGTGAACTTCTATGGAGATTTTTCAAAAATCCTGTGACGAGCATATTCCTCAGACAAAAAACATAAGGGCCCCCCCCAAAAAAAAAACCCACCACCAACAAAAAAAAACCCAAACTAAAGGGCCAATCTTACTTTACATTGTGGTGAATCATCTGGAAGGCGGCTTGTAACAGTTGCTGCTGCTCCTCCACCTCCTGGTGGAGGCCTCTCTTGGACCCCTTCCTAAACACAGCCCGATGCCCCCGACTCATCGCTTGGCACTCCCTCTCCTCTCCACCCAGCCTAAACTTTATTTACCTCTTAATTGGCCCCCTTCCCATTCGGGTTTTGGGTTTGGCTTTAAGCTTGGTGACTGGTCTGAAAAAAGGAGAAAGAAGTTAGTGGCAGTAGTGGTCAGGTGCATCACCCGGGAAAGGCAAAAGATTCTTTCTTTTTTCTGTCTCTAGGAAGGACCCTTCATGCAGAGCATGGGAAGGGGCAAAGCAGGCAGTCAGATTTTCCACATACACGGCTGAATACCACTTAACTGTATTTTTGGAATACATGCTGCCCTCTGGATTCAGCAACAGTGATGAGAAATCTGGTGATGTCAGTCCAGGTGGAGGGGAGAGGAGATGAGAGGGATGGTGGAGGGAGGAGAGAGTGTGGGGATGTAGGTGAATGAAGGGAGGTTAGGAGTTGGGGGAGGGGGGAAGCATGCAGGTGGCTGAGGCTAGAGTTCAAGCTATTTGGGGGCAGTATAAAGATGCGGAGTTCTCTCCTTAGTCATTCCTACATTATTCCTCCTTGTGTTTCCTAAATCAGAACTTACCCACCCCCATGCCTGCCTCCCCCCTCCCTCCTGGAATGGCCATTTTCCAGCCATATCCCTAATTCATCAGCTTGGGTTCTGGGATGGACATGGATAGGCTGCCTTCCATCCATCCACCTCCTGGGGCCATAGGGATGAGCAGGAGGTCCCGGGGCTCTTGCCCCATTACCTTCCAAGGGGCTTGGGGCGTCGGGCCGAGGCTTTGGCCGCTCGCTTCCTCAACTTTCTGTGAGGATAAGACAACAGCAGAGTCAGGAACAGTCTAGAACCAAGTGGGAAAGGTTGGTGGAACAGGGACCAGGGACCAAGATTTCTGTTTTAGCAGTTAGACGTCTCCTGGTGGCAGGATCTTATAACATTAGATGCCTCCAAGGCTCTACCCTTCACAGCTGTTTGGCCTCAGAAGCACATGAACTAGACAGGTGAGTTGCAGTGAAGGACGTGGACTCCGGGCTGATAAAGACCCTGTACCAGGACCCACAGAAGTCAGGCTAAGGCAGATGGGGAACAGGATTCTTGGACTGATATTAGGGCTGCTCTAAACCTGGGGGAGTGCTGAGGGGACAGGTTAACGTGGAAGAGTGTTAAGATTGCCAGACTGACTAGGCAAGGAGAGAGAACTGGCCTGGTCACACCTAGGGAGGCTGACTGTGTATTTTTTTTCTGGATGCGCTCTGCCTTCTGGCATATCCAGGCCTGAGGCCAGTGAACGAGGACCAAGGAACAAGGCTGGACAACAAGGGACATCGACTGGGTCTAACTGGGGGAGCACGAGGCCAAGATGCTTAGGATGACAGCATCCTTCCTGTCTAAATTAAATCCCACATGCTTTAGTCATTCACAAACAGCTCATCTCCCAAACTTACTTCTAGGGAATTAAGGTCTAAAACCTTATTTCTTCTTAATTGACCTAAATATTTGACCTATTTTACTCTTCAAGAGGTTGCCTTAAGTCTGATGAATGGAAACTAGGTCTGTTTCTCCTCTCATTCTCCTTTTGATTTCAAAGACTTTCATTTTGCCCACTCTTTGTCCTGTCCAACTATATATAGATGAATGCAGGTCTTGTCTGTCTGTCTTTACAAAATTTATGGAATTCCCCATTATCCTCTTAGTTATCCTGTCTTTGAACATGTTCCTGTTCTGCTGTTTCTCTTGAGTTATATTTGGATGTGGTATATTATGTGCAGATGTGCTAGGATTTTAATATATAGATTTAAACAGGGCTGAATCTGCTTGGTATTTCCTACCTTGGCTTCTTCCTGAGGATGATCTTTGCCAAAACATCCAATACGTCCAACATTCCCAGCAAAGAGTCTACAATAACTCTTGGGTCCCTTTCCTGAGAAACTGCTAAGAGTTTAGAACCTTTCATCAGATAAGTATAGTGAAAAATGTCTTCTCCAAATGTCTTTTTCTCAAACACTCAAACACGTCTGAAATGAAATGTATCTGGCACTTTCTGTCACCAGTAACCAAGAGAAATCATGTAACAGTACTCAGAAAAATGTAGTATTATCTAGAAATTTAGAAGTACTTCTTCTCTAGTTATTTAAGGACTTTATTAGGTCTTCATATAATTATTAATATATATCAGGCAAATACAGATTACATTGAGGCCCTGGCACTTATTTAGGACCAGTGCTGATATCTGTCTCTCTTTTCTAAAGCCACTACCCCTAAATGTTTCCGAATTCCTTCCCCTAGGATCCTTTCTCTCTCAATCGAGAAGTTGCACATAAACTTTCCTCAACTGAATCCTTTTAAACATATTCAAATCTCTCTCTCTCACACACACACACACACTATACCCCACATTTCTTCTTAGTAGAAAAACTTTTCAGTAGTGTCAACACTCATCATCTTTCCCACTCACTCCTTAATCCAGTCCTTTCTGTCTTTCCCCACCCATCACTCTGTGATAATAATCTAGAATTTTTTTTTTGGTCTCACATACCACTGACTCTTGGTAGCATCTGACACTGCTGTTCTCTCTCCCTCCTTAGCTGTCACAACACCACTAGCTTTATTTGAGTCCTAATTCTGGATGCTCTTTCTTGGTCTTCTTTGCAGGCTCCTCCTCTATATAGTCATTTACATTTTTGGAGCTTTAAGGCCTTCTTCTCACTTCACATTCTCTCTTTATATGTTCTCATTTACATCTAACCTTGTATATCCCATTGCCTTCTTGATGTTCCTACTCAGATATCTTAAAATTATCTAAAATTTAATGTGTGTCCAATTCTTTTAGCAAAATCTATGCCAGAAACTTAGGAATCAACCTTGGCATCTCTCTCTTCTTCGGCTCCCAAAGTCAATCCGTAACCAAGTCCTGCCAGTATTCCTTCCTGAATGACTCTCTAATCCATTTGCTCTTGCTCTTCTCTAAACCATTCTCAAAGTGCAGTCAAAGTGATGTCTGGGAGCCACAAAGCTGATCACGTCCTCTCACAGCCCTCCTCATTAAAAAACTTCAATCACTTTCCATTACTTTTATCATAAAGATTCAAATCATTACCATAGCCTACAAGGTCTTCTATGATCTGGTGCCAATTTAACTCTCTCATCACCTCTGTATTCTCAGCACCTTGTACAGTGCTTGGCAAATAGTGGGAGTTCAATAAATATCTGTCATTGAATATATCTGAATATGAAGAAGAATATCTGAAATGAACTAGAAGAGTGCCTTCTTAAATAGCACTTAAGCTCTTAGAACCTCAATTTCTTTGCTTGCAAAAAGGCATTAAACAGTTCAGTTATCTGTACATTCTTTTCCTCTTCTAAAATTCTACAACTTTCACATGTTCTAGGGTAGAAGTACCAAATCAAGTTGAAAAATGATACATCACATTCTGATTTTCTTATTCTCTAAATCTTAACGCTGCTGCTGCTGCTAAGTTGTTTCAGTCGTGTCCGACTCTGTGTGACCCCATAGACGGCAGCCCACCGGGCTCCCCAGTCCCTAGGATTCTCCAGGCAAGCTAAATCTTACTAACTTCCTCTAAAAGCTAGCAGATGCATCTTCTTTCTCCAAGGAAGGCAGAGTTGTTTATAACTATTCTCTCTAGCCTTTATAATTGCATTACCTATGAGGAGTCTCTCTTTGTCTGACTTGAGCTGCGAAGGAATATCTACATTAAATTCTCATCACAGAATCTCCCAGGACAACTGTAATCTCTTTCCCTACTAAGAATGAACTCTGTACTTAATATATATCTCCTTTTCCAGCCTTCATATTCCAGACTCAGTAAGAGATTCCAATATGTACACATATATTCCTGATTTCTGAAGTTTTCTTGAGTCTGTGCATACTTAGGGACAATTCCTGGGCCTCAAAATTCCCAGGGATGGCCCATGTCTAAAGCTAGTTCATATTAACTTGAAGCCCAGAGATGCCGGGCACCATCCTTCTCTTGAGCAGTTTCTGAATCATTTTAGTTATCTCTTCTTTTATTTTCTGTGTTCTATCAGTCATCCTACATCTATTCATTCCTCTCTCTTTGTTGTCATCCTCCTAGTCAGCTTCATTTTTATAATTCCTAATTAATCTTACTGTATCTATAACCTCTTCTTCCAATTCACTACTATCAGACAAACTTTAAAAAACACTGGCCTTATTTTTTCACTGTCCCATACAACTACTTTTATTTTTTAATTTTTCATAGGATAAAGGTAAAACTCTCCAATCTGGCATTAAAAGTATTCCATTTCCTAGCCTTACTTTATCCATTCAGATTTTTCTTCCACTATTTCTCAGTATACATCTTCTCTCTTGCTTCCCTGGTGGCTCAGCAGTAAGGAATCTGCCTACAGTGCAGCAGACATGGGTTGAGTCTCTGGGTTGGGAAGATCCCCTGGAGAAGGAAATGGCAACCCACTCCAATATTCTTGGCTGGGAAATCCCATGGACAGAGGAGCCCTACAGGCTACAGTCCATGGGGTCACAAAAGAGTTGGACATGACTTAGTGACTAAACAACAATCTTCTACTCTAGTCAACTGTCTTTCAAAATTTCCTATTCATTTTCATCTCTGTTGGGGTCAACAATGACATCCAAGTTACTAAATCATATTCATTTCTCAGTTCTCATGTTTTTGGAAGCATCAGCAGTAGTGACTCAGTTGATCCCTCTCTCTCTTCCTTGAAGCACTTTACTTGGCTTCCAGGCCTCCACACTCACCTGGTTTTCTTTCTGCCTCACCTCCCTGTTTGCATTTTGCCTTATCTTCCTGACCTCATAATGTTTAAACTCCCTGGAGTTCAGCCCCTGCACCTCCTTTTCTCTATTTGCACTCCCTCCCTTGGTGATGTTGTCCAGTCTCAGGGCTTTAATTCAACTGAACTCTAGAGTCATATACCCAATAGCCTCACCATTTCAGTGTCTAAAGCACCTCAAATTTAACTGGTCTAAAAACAGGTTCCTAATATACAATCTCCATTCTCCCATCCCCACACAAAACATGTCCCACTCACTGTTTTCTTTATCAAATGAGGCCAACTCCATATGTAGCTCAGGCCAAAAACCTTGGAATGATCCCTAATTCCTCTCATTCTCTCATACCACAATGGATCCATCAGCAAATCCTATTGGCTTTATCTTCAACACAGAATTTGATCACTTTTTCACCACTTTCACTGGTCACATCACCTCTCACTTTCTTTAGTTGGCTTTCAGGAGACAATAACTGCCTAACTAGTCTCCCTGCCTCCTTGACTCTACACATTCCTTACAGTCTATTCTTAACAAAACAGCCCAAATAATACGCAAAAAGTGGAAGACAGATGTCACACCTCTGCTCAAAACCTCATCTCACACAGTGAAAATTAATGTCTATCAAATGGCCTTACATCATCTGGCTCCTCATTCTTTCCTTAAGTGAAAGTGAAGTCGCTCAGTCATGTCCAACTCTTTGTGACCAGGTAGACTGTAGCCTACCAGGCTCCTCCATCCATGAGATTTTCCAGGCAAGAATACTGGAGTGAGTTGCCATTTCCTTCTCCAGGGGATCTTCCTGACCCAGGGATCAAACCCGGGTCTCCCGCATTGGAGGCAGACACTTGAACCTCTGAGCCACCAGAGAAGCCCTCATTCTTTCCTTATCTCCTCCTAAATTACATCTCCTGTCATTTTCTGCCTTGTTCCCTTAGCTCCAGCCCCAGTGGCCTCCTGGAGTATGACAAGAATTCCCTCTAACCCCTTATTCTGATATCTTCTCATTTATGATGCCTCTTCCTGGAGATGCTCATCAAGATTTTTGCATAGATTGTGCCCTTTAAATATTTTCTCAAATGATGCCTCCTCTGACTTATTTTAAAACTGCAATTCCAGTCCCACTTCCTAACATTTTCTCTGCTTTATTTTTACCTATTACACTCATTGCCATCCTTACATTTTGTAATTTTACTTTTTTCGTGATTCTTCTCTAGTTCATGAGATCAAGGATTTTTTTTTATTGTTATTTATTGTTGAATTCCTAGTGTCAACAACAGTCCCTGGCACACAATAGGAACTCAATAAATGTTTATTCTCTATACCTTTGTTTATGCTACCCTCTTCATCTGAAATGCCTGCTATTTAAGTCGCACTAATCTTTCAGAACCTGGAGTTTGGATTTGGGAAGGTAAAGAACAAGCACAGGGAAATATAGGCCCAAGGTAGATAACAGCAGAGAAGCACAGCACATAGATGTTTTAAACTGTATATGAGTCGCTCTACCAGAGAAAGTATATTCCTTGGGGCCTAAAGAACTTTCAGATGTGTCTCAGAGCCAAGGCAAAAAAAATTTCAGCAAGTACAGAAAAGACTGGAGGCTGGATAATGTACTGACTTTCAAAAAGGAGAAAAAGGATTCCCCAACTTACAGATAATTTATGTTCTAGAATAGTCATTAAGTAGAAAGTTTGTGAGCATTGAGGAAAAAATATGGTGATCCTTAGAAATCTAAAAGGATTTCAGTAAAAGTCAGCTCAATCAAACCACCATGACTTCCTTTAAGATGACTAAAATTGCAGAATGGCTGTGAACATAGTATATCTGGATTTTAGCAAAAGACTAATAAAGTCTCCTATAATCTTATTACAGATAAGATGATAAAATGTTGGCTGTATCACTGTAGTGTTCAGTTTGTCCCAACTGTTGAAAAAACCTTTCACAACTAATGATTAAAGGTTTGATGTAAATCTGGAGGATTCATAAGAGGAGTTAGACTTTGGTTTTAAAGATCTCAACACATTTAACAGTCACTTTGATGAAGTCAGGAGGCATAGCTATCATATCTATTGAACAGAGGGGGCAGGGAGGGATGACAAGTGCAAAATAATGTCAAGATTCAAGATAATCTCATGGGATCATTATGGTTTTTAAATGATGTATCAAACATGAGATCATGTATCAAACATTTCATAGGGTAAACTCAACAGATTTAGGTTCAAATAGGCTGCTCTATCAGTATCAAGGAGGAAGACCTAATTTAGGTGATGACAAGGTCAATATGAGCAGTGATATGCTGCCTCAACGGAAAGGCAGTGCAAAATCTAGAAGCTTTCATTAAAAAGAGCTTTTAAGCTGTACCCTGCCCGGATCAGCCCCACATCTGAGGTAGCGTGCCCAGTAGAAGGTCACCCAGATGTTAAGAGCTCTTCCTGCAAAACTGATCTAAAGAAGAGCTGAAGAAGATATTCATTTAAATTACAAAGAGATTTCCAAATTTCTTAAAACGGCCAAATTAGATGCTCCAGGGAAGGGAGACGCAGTAAGCAAAGAGCCGGTCCCCAGTGTGATACATTCCCCGGAAGCCGGCGCGTACACCAGGGCTCCAGTGCAGGTGGAGAGGGCCGGCCTCCAGGGCTGAAGGATATTCTGGAAAACTAGTTTAGCAGTCCTGAGTGCTCTCGCGCTCACAGACGCCTAGTGGGCCGCCGGGACCCAGGGAAGGGCCCCGGCCTCTTCCGGCGCCCTCCGGCCTTCAGGGATTGGCGGCCAAGATGGGACCGCCGCCCCGCGGGCGCCCCGGGCCTGTCGCCGTCAGACTCACGGCGTCTGGCCCCGCCCGGGTACTGCCTCGGCGGGGCGTGGTCGCTACCCTCACCCACCGACTCGGACCCGCCGGCTCCCGGGCCACTGGGCGTGGCCCCGCGAGGCCCAGCTCTAGCCCCGGGGCGCGGAGACGCCACCTGTCGACCGGCGACCCGACGCCACCGCCGCGCTCGCCCCGCCCCGGCTCTGGCCACTGGGGCCAGAGCTTCGCTGGTCCCCGCAGCACATCCGCCTCGGGGGCCGCTTCATGGTCCAAGATTTCTCAACTCTTTAGTTTCACCGAGGCCTCCACATTTTCCCGGGCTCCCCAGGTGAACCAACCCCTTCAGAGGTCCCTCAACACCGCTCCCTAACAAGCACCCCTCAACTCCAGACTGCCGCACCAGCGCCCACGTCCCTTCACCTGTAGAAGGCCACGTTGACCCGCTTTTCGCTCGGGAAGCCCAGCATCCCGCAGATCACGTGGCTGTTGTGCGCACTCCAGCCTTTGTCACACACTTGCGACCAGCCCTCCGGAAGCCTGACTTCGACCAGTCCCTCAGTCACGGGCAGGGGCCGTCTGCCCCTTCCAACGGCTGGCCGAAGTCGCACCTCCTCCACTTGCAAGTGATGCTCTACCTGGGGAGGGGGCCACAAGCAGAGGAAGGCGTCCCAGTGGCACCTTTCACACGTCTGGCCTGATTGAGCGTACTTGCTGTGAACCCAGTGGCGAGGTGGGGCCGAGAGGCAGGCCTGCGCTCTGTGAGGTTCTGACTGAGGGGCAGCCAGCAGAGTGTGAGGACTTGCTGGGCTCTGAGAAATGACTAAGGGTCCAGAAGAAGCTGGGGAAGGAGCATCTAACTCTGCTTGGAGCCTGAGGGAACACTTACAGAGGAAGTGGCACTGAAGAAGTAGGAGAAAGTAAGAGTGAAAGGTTCCCTCAGGAATATCTGAGCTGAGAGAGAGCACAGGTGCCCTGGGGACGACGGATGAAGTTGGAGAGGTTCATGCCAGGTTTAGTAACTTGAATGCTAATGCTAAAATAAACGAACTATGCAGTGTCTCAGAGCTCTATCGTTTTGCCCACTCCCCCAGTCTCCCACTGACCCCAATTATCCCATTGGGCACACCGGATCCCCTACATTCTAGTATCTCCACATACACCCACCCCACAGCCCTGTCTTGCCGTCCTGGGTGGTATGTATGTGTGTGTGTGTGTGTTTATGAACTACAGACCTCAATGACATTGGAATCTGAGAAGCCAGGGAGGCGCTCGTCCTTGCAGATGACCCCAGCATCCTCATCGTGGGTACAGTCACTGTTCCCCCAACCCCGGGAGGCACATTCAGTCACACTCCGCTCAGTCCCACTGCAGCTCAGGTTGTCCAGCCAGATGCGGCCTGTGTGGGAGGGGAGATGAGGGGATAGAGAGGCTTGGAGAGGTAGCATGGGCATGTTGGTGAGAGCATGGAAGCCTCACACCTGGTAAGATAATGGGTAGGGAAGGGACAGGGGACCCTGGAAAGGAATAGGAAAGGGAGCATAGGATTGATGGATGGTTGATAGTGTTCTGGGGATACCCAAGAATTTGGTGGGGTGAATAAAAAACCCAAGAGTCAACACTGAAGTTCTGATCAGTCCTTACCCATTCAATAATAGCCGCCTAGTGTGTGTGAGGCACTCTGCCAAGGTATGTACATATGTGATCATTCTTAGAACAGAGCTGCCAGAAGATATTATCACCATTTTTTTATAAAGAAATTGAAGTTCAGGGAAGTGAAGTAACTTGCCTAGGACCATACAGCCAATGCATGAGGGCTTAGGGATTTGAGCCATTTATGAGACTTGGAAATGTAAGATCCTTTCACCTCAGCCTTACATTCTCCCATGTGACTGCTCTGTGCTGCCATGTTGCCCTGTGTTCTTCTCTTGACCTGGGCCAAACTGAAATGAGTATCACTGACTTTCTCTCAGAACTGGTGGCCCCTCAAAGGGCCATGTGCAGGGAACCCTCATGCATATCCGGACAGGTCTTACCCCGCTTCTGCTGGGATACCTACCTCTTGCCCCATTAGGCTATTGGAACTATCACAAACTATTGAGATTCTTTTATTACCTTCCTCCACTCCAGGTCTGATTCAGTCCTTTGATGCCACCCAGAAAAATCCCTCAGTCAAATGACTGTCTTCAAGTTTGAATTCAACCATCATGTAATTATTATCCAAAGCTTTTTCATTTCATATCAAATACCCTGCTTTCTTCAGCTATTCCTCCTTGAAATGTGGCTTCCAATCTTTTACATCTGGTAACTCTCCTCTGAAAGTACATCCATTTCCAGGAACCTAAGTTCCCTATTCAGGGATTAAACCTGTGCCCTCAGGAGTGAAAGTGCCAAGTCCTAACTACTAGACCACCAGGAAATGCCCAGTACTTCCATTTCTACTGTTTGAAAATGTGGCATCTAAAGTGATGATTTACTCCAGATGTGGTCTAACCAGTGGGAATTGGGGGTTAACTGCAGATTGCACCAGTTCTACCAATTCCACTGTGAGTTTATACAATGCAAGTGCCCGGTGGTCTCAGAATTGTTCCTAAACCCCTACTAACCACATCCTAAAGTTTATACTTGTCTTTGGAAGCCCAGCTTGTCAGTTTCAGCTCTAAATTATAATCTGATCTTGTTGGCTGCAGTATCTGTGATCACTTCTGTCTTTGGGACATCCGGACATCATTTACCTGCTCTCAGATTCCCATGAAACCAGCTGTACTTTAATCACACAGGGCTCATCTGTGTCAGGGCTGTCTTTGCATGTGGCTTTGTAGAATCATACTTTTGCAGAAGAAAGTAACTTACAGATCATCTAGTCATTTTGCACATGGGGGCATCTGAGGCTCAGAGAAGGCACTGATCAGCCTAACTTCATGCAGCTATATGTTGGTTGGTTTCTCCTCCACGGGTGTACTTGGCACTGGCTGCTCTTGGTGTTCTGTGTCCCTGTGGCTGTTCCCTCCCCTACATTTAGGCTGAACTTTGGCAATACCTAGGCTGTGCCTGAAGCGTCGCTCACCTGTTCCAGGGCCATATTTGGCACTGTGGGTCCAGCCTGTGGCCTCTGTGAAGCCCAGCTCCCGGCATAGGACATGAGCAGCCTGCAGCGTGAAGTCATCGTCGCAGATGGTGCCCCATTCACCAGCCCGCTGTATCTCCACGCGGCCCTCGGATGGCTTCCTGGGGAAACCAGCCAGCCGAAACCGCAGCCCCTGGCTCCCGGCCTTCTTCTCAGGTGCCGTGGATGGGGTTGGAGATCCCAGGCAGGAACTGCACAGCAGGCACAGCAGCAGCCCCCGCAGGCTCCACTGCCAAACACTGACAGGTGGCATGGCAGGGAAGGCCTGGGTGCCCCAGAGAGAGAGAAGCTGAAATTGAGAAGCCCAGGTCTGAGAGAGAGGTCATGAGAGGAAAAGAGACACCGGTTTAGACCAGAGACACAGAGCCAGTGTGACAGAAAGGGAGGGACCCAGGGGCTAAGAGAGAGAGAAAGAAATACATATTAAATAAGAAGAGAAATACAGAGTAACAGAGGCACAGACTGAGACACCCAGATTGGGGAGGGGGGAGGGGGGCAGAGAGAGAGAGAGAGAGAGAGAGAGAGAGAGAGAGAGAGAGAGAGAGAGAGAAGGCTCTCCCTCCCTTCTGTAAAGAATAAACGCTCACTATTAGTTGTTATGTCTCATAATGTCCTTTCCCTAGTTCTGCTATCATCACCTCTATATCCCGACTCAGAGGTCAAAGACACCCAGTGATCAAAAGACAGAGATTAGAGACCAAGATCAGAGGCCCATCAAGATAAATAGGTTGAGACTGAGCAAGAGACACATAGAGGGAGACCCAGACAGACAGGATGTGAGAGGAAGGGAAACTGTGGGAATAAAAGGGGACCAAACAGACAGCGGAGAGAGAGAGTGTGTGCTGAAAATGGACAGAAGGGGATCAGGAGAGAGTCTGGCACACAGAATTGGGGAGCAACTGAGAAAGGCAGGCAATGAGTAAGGAGGAGTTCAGTTCAGTTCAGTCGCTCAGTCTTTGCGATACCGCAGACTGCAGCACGCCAGGCTTCCCTATCCATCACCAACTCCCGGAGCTTACTGAAACTCAGTATAATTGCCTTGAGAACCCCACGAACCTCATGAAAAGGCAAAGAGGAGGAGAGGGACTGACAAAAGCCAAGGAGCAGAGGCAGGAGGGACCCAGATGATCCTGTTCAGCCAGTCAGAGAGAGGACATATAGTTACTGATTGTGGAAAGAGGCAGGCAATAAGGGGCTTAGGACACCCTCAGATCTCAGGTCCCCTAAATGGCAGCCAAGCTGAGAGTCCTTTCTGGGCAGATTCCAGGTAGAAAAGGCAGAGAACCAGAATGCATTGGAGAACTTGGTACACATCCTACATGCCCTGCAGGGTCAAGGGGCCCAGAAGGGCCAGGCCCAAGGTTGGGGTGGGGTGGGGTGGAGTTGTCCAAGCCTCCTGCCAACAGGGCCATCTCTTTCCCAGGGCCACAGGAGGCAAGAGCACTAGTCGGCTTCTCAGCCAAGGCCTTCCCTCTGTCGGGAGAACAGCTCCTTTACAGCAAGCTCCCCCTACCCCCACATCCCACCCCCAGCCCCCTGCCCCATGCTTCCCCCAACTCAGACAAACAACCACAACAGGGATGCTTTGTTTGGGGACATTTTGGCTTGGGGACCCAGGGAGAGGGCCTCACAGAGGAGCCCCTAGCCTTCGGACACTTCGGATGCCCTATTTGGAACACCCTGTAGTCCCCACTCCCCAATATCTGCTTCCTTTCTCCACTCTTCTTGTGTCTTCTTTGACTATACAACCCTCAGTAGCTTGGCTTTCCTTTGATTCTACCCTACATCACCCCTTTTCCCAGGTCCCTCCATCATCCTCTCCATCTACAACTCTCCTTCCTCCCACCGGGAGCGTGACTCCCCCTACCTTTGGCTGAACGGGGACCCTAGCGGCTGGGAGAAGAGTCTTGGTCCTGTAGATCAATCCTAGGACTTCCAAAAAAAAGTTCTTGGGAGACTGCCCCTCTTTCTCCCCCGCCCCCCCTCTTCGTTCCTCCCACGTCCCCTTGAGCCCTCCCACATTCCGCCTTCTCCCAGGATCCCTCCCAGGCCAGTTCCCTCCTCTTCCCTCCTCCTTGAAGCTGGCCGCTAACGCCGCTCAATCTCCCTCCCGCCCCCCCTCCTCGCCCCTCCCAGCCTGTTTAATAAAGCTCTCTTTTCCCGCGGGTTGGGTGCCGGGCAGCTGCGGTCAGAGAGCTGGACACACTGGAGGCCAGGGGGCCGCAGACTATCCCGGGCTGCGCCCCGTGCAGCGACTCGGCTCCGAGCTCCGGGAAGTCTTCAGTCCCCAGCCCCAGCCCTTCCCCCACGTCCCCGGCTCTGCGGATCGTAAATGGCCGAATTCCCGCGGAGCAGGGGTCGGGTCAGGTCCGGGGAACTGAAGCCTCGAAGGCCCAGAAAGTCCCTCCAATGCCCCAGGGTGCCCGTAGGCATTTTCTAGATGATGTCACGGCCTTCACTCTGATGTCACGTTGAGCATCTGACGTTGTACGCAGCCCTCAAGCCTAAGAGCCAGAGTCCTCTGACCCTTTGAAGTCAAGTGTTTTCTCTCGGTGAAGCCACTAGAGTGAGACATAGGGCTGGGGGTGGGGATCTGGAGGTGGTACCCCTTCCCCTTCCTCTGGCCCATCTCCTTCCTCCCCTTTCTGGGTTCGCGGAGGCTGGGGAGGGACGGGAACGCCTCCCGCGAGCCCCGCCCCGCCGGGCCCCGCCTCCGGGCCCGCCGGGCCAGGAAGCGCGGAAGGAACCGCCGGGGGCCATGGACGGGGCCGTGATGGAAGGGCCGCTGTTTTTGCAGAGTCAGCGTTTCGGGACCAAGGTAGTGTGGGCAGGGGTTGCTGAACCCCATCAGAGCTACGGGTGGGCGACTGAGCCCAAACGGAGGGAGGGGGCTCGCGGCGGGTAGAGGATCGGCGCCGGGACCCGGAGAGCCCCGTGACGTTCCCGCTAAAATGCTTTGCACATTCTTCGGAGAAGCGTCCGCCGGCCTCCGGGTATGCCTCTCTAGCCCTGGGGAGACAGAGCGGCATCCTCCTGGAGAAACTTCGCCAGCGATCGGGAAGCCTTAGTGTTGAAATCGGCCCGCGCGGGTCTTTCCTTCCCCCGTCGGGGCCGGGCAGCCGGTGCTTGTCCGCTCCCTCCCCAGCGTCTCTCGGCTCTTTCACCAGAGATGGAGGAAGACCTGGGCGGTTCTCTACCCGGCCAGTCCCCACGGTGTCGCGCGGCTCGAGTTCTTTGACCACAAGGGGTCGAGCTCTGGAGGTGGCCGAGGGAGCTCGCGCCGCCTGGACTGCAAGGTGATCCGTCTGGCAGAGTGTGTGAGCGTGGCCCCCGTGGCGGTGGAGAGCCCCCCTGAGCCTGGCGCCGCAGCTTTTCGCCTGGACACCGCACAGCGATCCCACTTGCTGGCGGCCGACGCGCCGTCCAGTGCAGCCTGGGTGCAAACGCTGTGCCAAAACGCCTTTCCGGTGAGGGGCTCGGGGCTGCACTGGGCCCAAGAGGCGAGGCGGGGTGGGAGCAGTTACAGCGGCAGAGGAACTGGGCTGGCTCAGACCCTGGGAATCGCGGTGAGGGAATCACAGCCTCCTTCATACTCCTTCTCTTTTACCCTAGAAAGGCAGCTGGGCCCTGGCACCTGCCGAGAACCCACCCAAGCTTTCTGCCCTGGAGATGCTGGAGAACTCGCTGTATAGCTCCTCCTGGGAAGGTAGATGGCCTGAAAAGCCCCAGCAGGGATGGGGTGGAAAGAAAGGGTGTCCTAGGAGGGGAAGTAGGAAGCTCCTGAGAGCTGGCTTGAGAGAGAGAGAGAGAGAGAGAGAGAGAGAGAGTGTGTGTGTGTGTGTGTGTGTGTGTGTGTACACAATCTGCTCCCTTCCCCCACCCCAGTCCTGGCCAGGTCCCAGTCTAATTGTGTATTCCTTCCAGGATCCCAGTTCTGGGTAACGGTGCAGAAGACTGAGGCCGCCGAGCGCTGTGGCCTGCATGGCTCCTATGTGCTGAGAGTGGAGGCAGAGAGGCTGACTCTTCTGGCCGTGGGGGCCCAGAGGCAGATATTGGAGCCACTTCTTTTCTGGCCCTACACTCTGTTGCGTCGCTATGGCCGTGACAAGGTAGGGTGCTGTCAAGACAGGACTGGCTGACTGGGTTGGGCACCTGTGGGAGGGGTGGACAGGAAGGTGGAAGACTGCACTCTAGATAACTCTTTCTTGCCTAGACCTCCCTTTCCAGTGGTCTCTTCTTTGTAGGTCCCCTAACTAGTTCTAGCCCTGTGACTCACCTCTGATGGCTCCTGGTAACGTGTTTCCCTCTACATCCTCTTCAGGTCATGTTCTCTTTTGAGGCTGGCCGCCGCTGTCCCTCCGGCCCTGGAACCTTCACCTTCCAGACGGCACAGGGAAATGACATCTTTCAGGCAGTCGAGACTGCTATCCACCGACAGAAGACTCAGGGGAAGGCTGGCCAGGGGCAGGTTGTTCTCAGAGCTGATTCCCATGAAGGAGAAGTGGCAGACGGGAAGTTGGCTTCCCCCGCGGCCCCCCTGGAGCTCCCAGGCAGCCCTCCAGCCCTGTATTCTGAACCCTTAGACTCCCTGCGCATTCCTCCAGGCCCTTCCCAAGATTCCCTGTACTCAGACCCCTTGGACAGCACCCCTGCTCTGGCAGGGGAGGGGACACAGTTAAAGAAAGCTCTCTACTGGGACTTGTGTGAGCACATGCAGCAGAAGCTGACAAAGGCCAAGTTGACAGACCCTAAAGAAGACCCCATTTATGATGAACCTGAGGGCCTGGCCCCCGCCACTCTCCGGGGCCTTTATGATCTGCCTCAGGAGCCCAAGGATGCGTGGTGGTGCCAGGCTCGGGTGAAGGAGGAGGGCTACGAGCTCCCCTACAACCCTGCCACAGATGACTATGCTGTGCCACCCCCTCGGAGCACAAAGCCCTTTCCAGCTCCCAAGCCCCAGGGCCTGGCCTTATCTGAATCTGGTGCTGCAACTGGCAGTGGCAGCCAAGGCCATGGCTCAGACACTGCCCTGTACAGCCAGGTCCAGAAAAGCGGGGCCTCAGGGAGCTGGGACTGTGGGCTCTCTGGAGCAGTGACTGACAGGACTGGGGCCAAGTCAGAGGGTTCCACGTGAGAACTGGGCGAAGCTGAGGTTGCTGATAGGAGGACCATGGGGAAGGAGCATGGGATCAAAGAAACCTGTTAGAACCAGCAGGAACCAGAGGGGCCTGTGTGCAGAGACCGGGGTACAAGGGGAGTCAAGGGAAGGATGATCTGTCCCAAGAAGTCATGGAAGCGGGACAGAGTCATAAAGGGGCTCAGGGATGGGATCTGGGGGAGGCCAGCACCTCTAAGTCATCCCCCCAAAGGGGATGAGCAGAACTATAGAAAAGGGTATTTGGTCAGAGGAGGTGTGGTTTGTATGGAAGTAAAGGGAGATGCTGAGCTGTGTCTGGATCCCTCCCCCTTCATTGTTCTTTACCATATATATATATATATTTTTTGGGGGGGTGGGTAACTTTTATTCTCATTAAAGTCAGTTTGGATTTAAGAGGTCTATGTCTGTGAACAGTCATAAAGGGGACAGAGGGGCAAGATGTGCTGGGCAGACATGGGATTAGGAGAACCAGAAAGGTGTTGGGGAAAACTGAAGGAGGCAAGGGTCCCAGGGAGGGGGTGACCATTCAGAGTCTGAAAGGTCCAGTTAGGCCCACCTGGGGTGGGTGGGGCCCTGGGCATAATAACATCAGTAACCCTCAGTTTCCCCTGTTGCCGTTATGTAAAATGGGAAAGCTTAACTATAGGCACAACCTCATAGGGTTGTTTGTATGGAAGGAGTTAAATTTCTCAAGTACTTAATTGATTTGAAGTGCAGAATAAACATTTTACAAATGGTAGTTATTCTGTGGATGGACAAGGCTGCTGGGCGGGTGTGAGGAATGGGGAACAGGGAGGGAACAGGCCTTTTTCATACCACCCTCTCCCCTGTTTTCAACTCTAGGAGGCCCCCCTCCCCTTGTCTCTCTTTCTCTCACACACACACAGTTTGCGTGTAGCTAGCAAGCACCAGCCACTTTTCTGTTCGAAGGCTGATGGGACTTGCAATGTGATGGGAGGGGCACAGGCCTTGAAATGAAGCTTAGATTTCACTCCTACTTGTTTTTCATGAGCTTGGGAAACCTCATCCTTCTCTGCTGAGGTCCAGTTTCCTGGAGGTGACCTGACATCATCCACCTGCTTACACAGAACTACAAGGAGAAATTCGGGTCTGGGAATACTCCTAACAATGGTGGAGACTTACTGGGTATTTATTCTTCATTTATGTTAACAGTATCAAATGATCCAAAAGAAAAATAAGTCCCTTCTTGGAGAAAGAAGAGGGTCAGGTGTGTCTCCTCATAGCCTGAGGAGTGGGGTGATGAAAGCTTTGGAGGTGGAGGAGGGGAAGGCTCTGTTTCCCAGTCACCTGGAGCTTGCAGAGGGTCAGGTGGACAGAAGGCAAGTATGGCCACAGAAAGCCACTGTGGAACAGACTTGGGACCTTGGAATGGATGTGCTTTAGCAGGGCAGTCGGACTAAGGTGCTAGTGACTTAGGGCCCTCAGGGATACTCCTCTGCCTCTTCTTCCTCCTCTTCCATAGGAGGCTGGAAGAAGACTTCTGAGGAAGCTTTGCTGGCTGCTGGCATCTTGGGGGCTCTGCCAGGGGCTGTAGTCATAGGCAGAGGGGCCACTGTGGCTCGCACTCGATTTATCTGCAAAGGCTCAGCCTGCAGAGAAAGCAAGAAGAGCTTTCTGTGAAGACTAGACAAGTCCTGATTTCCTATTCCACTCCCTGCTGGGTCTCCAGTCCTAACTGCTTCTTGGGTCCCATGAGTGAGTGACAGCCTTAAGGCCCAGAGCAGTGGAGTCCCTGGGGCCCTAGCCTCCACAATGCCTGTCTCCCGGCTGAGTGTCCTCCTCTGTCTGCTTGCCTACCAGCTAACTCATGGTGGGTTCTATTCCCCTCTCTAGACTGTCTGTAGTTTGGAAACCTCTTTCTCTTGTAACTTCAGGTAAGACAAAAGTTTTTTTCTACGGGCTTTGTTACTGAGAAACAAGGAAAAGATTTATAAGAGCACAAAAGGAAGCCCATATACTATAGAACATAGATTTCATTAAAATAAATCCCCACGACCAATTACTCTTCTCTCTTGAACTCTTGTCACTGGAGCTGTGTCTCTAAGCTTCTAACCTTGGTCAGCCTCCCTTTCCTCATCTGTAAAATGAGCATAACACTTACCTTGTAGGGATGCTGTGAGGATTAAATCAGAAAAATATATGTGAGAGTACATGTCATAAAACCTGGCAAATAACTGTTGCTTGGTGAATACTGATTTCCCTCCCCTTGGGCATTTCTTATCCCACCTTCTTTCAACAGAGGCTGTGGCTGTGGTTCCAGTGCAGCCAGTTTGCTTGGTGGGACAGTGCTCTGTTAAATGACTACTGACTTTCCCAAATACCGCAATTAAGATAACTAAATATTTTATGTAAATGCCCAAGCAAAAAAAGTCCCAGTACTGCATAAGTGTTGTAATTTTCTTTGTCTAGGGTTAAAGGCTTCTCTTCCCATTGGTCTGTTCTTCCAGAGGAGATCAGGGAGGATCTCCCTTGGATGGGGGACGGGGAAGAGGCCTCTGGCATTCTGGGCATAACGGGGAAGGAGGGAAGTACCTTTCCTACAGCCCGGCTCTTCGAGCTTGGGTGGAACCGGCCATGAGGGTTGGCAAAGGTGCTGCTCAGGTGTGAGTACAAGTGGCTCCAGACTTCCAAGGGGTTGTAGGTGGATTCTAGTTCCAGGTCATCAAGCATGCTCTGAAGAAGAGAGAGGAGGCGCCTCACTGGGAAACCTGAGGTCACAGAACCCAAGATGTCAGGCAGAGACCTGAGCGTGAGAAGCTGAGGAGGTGTGATAGCCCAGGGCTTCAGTGAGGGGTGTGAGAGAGACGCGTGTCCTCTTGGGTGTTCGGGCCCCCAGGTCTGAGTGCTTGTGAAGTGTCAGGCAGGGGTACAAGCAGCAACAGAATGGTGAGGGACACTGAGCATTCTGGCCCCAAGAACCATGTCACAGGATTCCGAGAGGGGCCAGAGTGCCATGAGGGTTACAAGGGAGCCAGTGTGTGAGGCTGTGAGGGAGGGTGAGTTGGGGGCTGAGGTGTTCAGTCTGCAAAGCAAGTACACTGAGTTCTCGGCCTGTGAGGCTAGCATAACCAGAGGACACGCGAGCAGAGCATTCCTGAGCAGTCAGGTTTTCCGGCCACAACATCCTGTGCCAGGAAACAACTGGCCCTGAAGTGAGACGCTGAGTGAGCCACGGCCACTCGTGCCCACCTCTCTCGCATCCCTGTGGCTGCCAAGCCAAGAGCACAATCCCAGGCTCTGTCCTCTCGGCACGTAAGCCAGGAATCTAGCAGCAGGGGTGTGGTTCCAGTTCTCTGTGCCGTGAGCCCCGCTCCCACCCTCAACTGGTGAGGCTGGCAGAGGAAATCCAGAATCCCAATCCAAGATGAGAGGAGGGGAAGGAGAAAAGTGGCCTTAGAGCTGTTCCCTCCTTTGCATCATAGTCTCATTTTAAAGCTCTTCCTATTCTCAGCGCCTATATTGGCTGCCTTTTCTCTTCCTCTCAGAGATAGAGGCGTATAAACACAGGCACACACACATGCATTCAGAGACTGCAGAGACATGAGAACACACCATCACGCAGATGCGTGCTTTCTTCCGTCTCGCCTCAGTTCCTGGCCTTCTTCTCCGTCCCTCTTACCATACTCTTGGAACCACTTCTCCCTCTGCTCCCTGGTCCTTTCCTTCTGGGGCTGATTCATTTCCCTCATCCCTTTCTTAAACTCCATTCCCTTCTCCCCCTTCTATCCCATGAGATCTGGGCTCACTTGCCTCCACAGTCTTAAGGCTGTCAGCAGGCATGTCCTCAGGCAGCAGGGGGAAAGGGCTGGGCAGCATCAGTTCCCGAGTGGCCACTGCCTTCACCAGCAGAGTGGGAGAGTGAGATGGCAGGATCACGTAGAAGGTGCTAGCGGGCTCTCTCAGTTTGTGTTCTCGGTTCAGGGGCTCCCCCTTGGCCAATAGCAGCCATTCTCTTTTCTGAAACAAAGACACAAAAGCGTAGGCTCAGCTTCAGTCTTTGGCATGTTTGGAAGATTAGTCCCAATTGCCGGCCTGTTTACTCTCCCTCCCCTCAACTAGTTCTCGATGCCTTAAAGCAGTGCCATCATTTTGTGCAGCACAGAACTCTGAGAGGGTCTGGTAAGCCAGGCAGGTGGTAGGTGCCTGCAGAAGTTCATGGTTTCTTAACATTTTGCTTATTATCTGGAGATGCACTGTGTTCCTAAAGAACAGATCCAAAATGTCTGGACAGTACCTGATGCTTCTCAAGTCTGTCAAATTGGAAATAAATGATATAGAACTCACAGTATATGTGTGCATGGGGAGAATTTGCCCCTGCTCCAGGGACATGGCCTTTTTAAGCCTGGAAAGGATGTTTGCTGGAAGGGATACTAGGAAATTGCAGGGCACTCCATTTCAGTTGGCTCAAGTAAAAAGTGAGGGCTTATTACTAGACTCTCAATTCTTTTTTAAAAAAACTATTTATTTATTTGACTGCACCAGGTCTAGTGGGAGCATGCAGGATCTTAGATTTTGGTGCAGCATGCAGGCTTTTTAGCTGCAGCATGTGGGACTAGTTCCCTGATCAGAGATTGAACCTGGGCCCCCTGCTTTGGGAGTGTGGAGTCTTAGCCATTGGACCACCAGGGAAATCCTTCAAGTAACTTCTGATGTAGCTCAGGGTTTGGATTATTATCATTACTTTAATCTTTTTTTTCATGCTGGTTCATGCATTTGTTTGTAGATTAGTTTATTTATTAAGAATTTGTTGAATGCCCATTATGTCCCAAGCATTAGGCATAGGTATATAGAAATTCATTAGACATGTTCCTGGTCTCCTTAGAGCTTATAATATAGGAAGCAGAAGGTTCGTAAACTGTTTGTCCAAGATTTAGGATAACCAACTGTTTCAGTTTGTCCATCTTTAGCACTGAAAGTCCTGTATCCCAGAAGACACTTCAGTCTTGGGCAAACTGGAGCAATTGGTTACCTTTCTAAGACTCCTTGGAGAATAAAATATCTTGCCACCCTGGCAAGTCTCTGGGGGCTAAAACTATGGCAGTGTGACATTTGTTACAACTCAGGGTTATGAGACAAATTCACAGCCGTTATATCCTGGGATTACTAAGAAAATCTGAATGCAGCACACAAAAAAATTATGATCCCTAGAATCTGAGTCCATTGATTTTTGGGACAATGGCTAAGATTATGTTAGAGAAGTGATATGTAGAAATACACGAGATCTCTCAAAAGTAACTCCTGATGTGGGAACTATCAGACGACTGGGAAAAGATTGATTTGAAAGGATTTTACAGGTCGCTTTAAAATTTCTGGACTAATTTACAGAGAGATTGACAGAGGCTCTGGAAGAAGACAGGCAAATATCCCCTTATTAGAATGGTAGAGATATTAATTTATCTGCATTTCCCAGGAACATTATGAGAAAGTAAGAAGTAGGGAAATTGAACTTTAAGGCTCCTATTTTGACTCTGAATTTCTAACCTCTTCCTGGATAGTGATTATTTGAAGTCCTGGAACCAAGCTTGAACATGTTACCCAGGTCATGGGTTGACTTGTTCCTACAGACATTGTACCTGTGATGGAAATAGTTAATTGACAAACCAGATATCTGAGGTTGAGAAAAAGCAGTGGCATGGGGGTGTCTCAGAAGACCTTTGGGGTCCTCAAATTGAACAGTGCTTAATGACTGGGTTGCTATTGTTCAGTCACTAAGCCATGTCTGACTCTTTGCGACCCTGTGGACTGCAGCATGCCAGGTTCCTCTGTCCTCTACTGTCTCCTGGAGTTGGCTCAAATTCACGTCCATTTAGTTGATGATGCTATCTAACCATCTCTTCCTCTGCCGCCCCCTTCTCCTTTTGCCTTCAGTCTTTCCCAGCATCAGGGACTTTTCCAGTGAGTCGGCTTTTCCCATCAGGTGGCCAAGTATTGGAGCTTCAGCTTCAGCAACAGTCCTTCTGATGAATATTCAGGATTGATCCCCTTGAAGTCCAAAGGACTCTCAACAGTCTTCTCCAGCACCACCATTCAAAAGCATCAATTCTCTGGTGCTCAGCCTTCTTTATGGACCAACTGTCACGTCTGTATATGACAAATGAAAAAACCATAGCTTTGACTATACAGACCTTTGTTGGAGAAGTGATGTCTCTCCTTTTTAAGATGCTGTCTAGGTTTGTCATCGCTTTCCTTCCAAGGAGCAAGCCGCTTTTAATTTCACAGCTCAAGTCACCATCCACAGTAATTTTGGAGCCCAAGAAAAGAAAATCTGCCACTGCTTTCAATTTTTCCCCTTCTATTTGCCATGAAGTAATGGGACCAGATACCATGATCTTTGTTTTTTGAATGTTGAGTTTCAAGCCAGCTTTTACACTCTCCTGTTGCACACTCACCAAGAGGCTCTTTAGTTCCTCTTCACTTTCTGCCATTAGGTTGGTATCATCTGCATCTCTGAAGTTGTTGATACTTCTCCCAGCAATACTTGATTCCAGCTTGTGATTCATCCATCCTGGCATTTTGCATGATGTACTCTGCATAGAAGTTAAATAAGCGTAGTGACAATATACAGCCTTGTACTCCTTTCCCAATTCTGAACCAGTCTGTTGTTCCATGTAAGATTCTAACTGTTGTTTCTTGACCCTCATACAGGCTTCTCAGGAGACAGGTAAGGGGTCTAGTATTCCCATCTCTTATTTCTCATAGTTTGTTGTGATCCACACAGTCAAAGGATTTAGCATAGTCAATGAAGCAGAAGCAGATGTTTTTCTGGAATTCCCTTGCTTTTTCTGTGATCCAACGGGTGTTGGCAATTTGATCTCTGTTCCTCTGCCTCTTTGAAACCCAACTTGTACATCTGGAAGTTCTCAGTTCACATACAGTTGAAGCCTAGCTTGAAGGATTTTGAGCATAACCTTGCTAGCATGTGAAATGAGCAAAACTGTATGGTAGTTTGAACATTCTTTGGCATTGCCCTTCTTTGGGATTAGAATGATTAGATGACTGCTGAGTGCTTTAGAATATGTTTTTTCCTAATTCAAAAGAAAGGAGCATGAGTTGGATGCTGAATTTACCAGAAGGTGGGTGAAAACATTTCTATATTTATGTTGTGGTTAGGGACTTTGCTATGTACGGTGCCAGGGAGCTTAGATTTTAGGAGGTGGAGGTTGATTCTTATTAGAACAGGTGTGACAGGGGGAGAATTGAATGGCATGCTGTATTCCAAGTTCAGCCTGATTAAAGTCATCCTCTCCACTTCTAATTACTAAAGCTATGAAGGAAGGTGTGGTATGGCAGCCACTGTTGGTTTCCTGGCCACTGCCCCCACCACCTTTCTCTCTGTTAGTCTTTCAGTGATATGTAACGTGGACTTAAATAATGAGACATCAGCAGAAGTTGCTAGGTGTGGCTTCTGGAAAAGCTTTGTAATATGCTGGCAGGCTTTTTGTGTCTGCACCCTACCCCTTCTTTCTCCCTAGGACAGGACTCTAAAGGCGCAGCAGTCATCTCGTGACCATGAGGCAGCAGGCATGAGGATGAAGTACACCTGCTAAGGATGCTATGGGGAAAACGGCAAGAGCCTGGGTCCTCGACAGCACTGATCAACTGTACCAGCCCCAGAATTCTGTCCTTGCACTTTTGTTACATGAGAAAAATAAACTCTTAATTACTCAAAGTAGAGTTGGGTTGGTTTTCTGTTAGCTACAGCCAGATGGATCTTTTACAGATTTCAAAGAAAAAGAAGAGGAGGTGGTTATTTATTTCTAGTATATGGGAAAACAGGAGTAGAAGGGACAATTCAACGGCACTGGTGTAGGCCTTGCTAGAAGGGCAGGTGGGAGTTTATTATTATCAGGTAAAAACTCTAATCTCACTAAACCATTCCTCCCTTGACTTGCCATCAATGATGAAAAAGTGAAAGTATTAGTCACTCAGCCATGTGTGACTCTTTGCAACTTCATGAACTGTAGCCTGCCAGTCTCCTCTGTCTGTGGAATTCTCCAGGCAAGAATATTGGAGTGGGTTGACATTCCCTTCTCCAGGGGATCTTCCTGACCCCGGTATTAAACCTGGGTCTCCTGCATTGTAGGCAGATTCTTTATCATCTGAGCCACCAGGGATGCCCATCAAGATAATGACCTGGGACCAAATCCACCCATTAAAGAAGCACTGCCCCACTCCTGAGTGGGAGTGCTCCTGAGGCAGCCACTGAGAGTGGGGAAGAGCCAAGAGCACTCATTTTGCATCGCTTGTGGGAAGAGACACATTTCATTGTCATATGTGTCTAGGAAGAGAAATTACAGCTAGTTATGGTAAAGCTATGCATACCTGGGGATTCTTGGAATCTGGAAGGGCATCAGGAAGAAGTTGTTGCTTTGGCATTATTTGCTTCTTCTCTCCCTCCAGAAGGCAGGATGCAGGAGGGGAAGAAANTTGTGGGAAGAGACACATTTCATTGTCATATGTGTCTAGGAAGAGAAATTACAGCTAGTTATGGTAAAGCTATGCATACCTGGGGATTCTTGGAATCTGGAAGGGCATCAGGAAGAAGTTGTTGCTTTAGCATTATTTGCTTCTTCTCTCCCTCCAGAAGGCAGGATGCAGGAGGGGAAGAAAGAGAAGCAATGACAACTCCCCTGCTGCTCTCACACTGGCTTCCGCAGAGGAGGCCAGGGGAAGATGCTAAATGGGCTTCCAAACCCCCAAGTAGCAGACTGTATATTCTTTTCAAATGAACATGGAACATTCTCCAGAATAGATCAACTGATAGGCCATAAAACAAACTGTAATAATTAAAAAAATTAAAATCATCCAAAGTGTCTTCTCTGATCACAGTAGAATGCAATTAGAAATCAACAAAGAAAAGAAATTTGGGAAATTCGTAAGTATAAGAAAATTAAATAACATACTCCTAAGTAATCAATGGATCAAGGAAGAAATCACGAAGAAAATTAGAAAACAATTTGAGATGAGTTTAAGTAAAAACACAACATATTATGAAATATAGCCAAACAGTGCTTAGAGGGTAATTTATAGCTGATAACTCCTCTATTAAACTAAAAAGAAAACAGGTCTCAAATCAATAGCTTAATCTTCTACCTTAAGAAACTAGAAGAAGAAGACCAAACTAAACTTAAAGCAAGTTTAAGGAAGGAAGGAAATTAAAAAATTACTGGAGTAGAAAAACATAAAGTAGACAGTATAAAAATAATATAGAAAATCAATGGAACCAAAGTTGGTTCTTTGAAAAGATCAAAGAAATGTAAAAACCTGTTAGCTAGATTGATAAGGGAGAAAGATAAAATATCTAAATTACTAAAATAAAAAATAAAAGAGGTAGCATCAGGACTTTCCGGGTGGTCCAGCTGTTAAGACTCTGTGCTCCCAATGCAGGGGACCTGGGTTTGACACCTGGTCAGGAAACTAGATCCCACACACCTAAAAGAAGAGTTTACATACTGCAACTAAGACCTGGCACCACCAAACAAAAATAAACATTAAGTTAAAAAAAGAGGTAGCATCACTACTGACCTTACAGAAATGAAAAAGATTATAAGGGAATATTATAAACAATTGTATGACAACAAATTAGGTAATCTCGATGAAATGGACAGATTCCTAGAAAGACATGAACTGCTAAGACTGACTCAACAGGAAATAGAAAATCTTCAAATAAATCTGTGTCAGGAGTCCCCAAGACTACTCCTGGGTTGAGTGATTCACTAAGAGGACTCACAAGACTTAGCATAAATATGACTTATTATGGCAAGAGAATACAAAAGAAAATCAGCATGGAGAAAAGGCTTGTGGGGTGAAGTTCAGAGGAAACGAAGTGTAAGCTTTTAAAAGTCCTCTACTTATAGAGTTGGGCTTCCCTGGTGGCTCAGCGGTAAAGAATCCTCCTGCAATGAAGGAGTTGCAGGAGATGCAGGTTCGATCCCTGGGTTGGAAAGATCCCCTGGAAGAGGCATGGCAACCCACTCCAGTATTCTTGCCTGGAGAATCCGATGGACAGAGGAGCCTGTGGGCAACAATACATATGGTCGCAAAGAGTTGGGGGCATGACTAAAGCAACGTAACATGCACACACACACGCTGTAGAGTCACAGAACATACCTAATTCCTCTAGTGTTAAACTGTGACAGTATACGTAAAATGTTGTTCACCAGAAGTCATTAGAGACTCAGTGCCCAACAGTTTTTTGGAGGCTGGTCACATAAGCACCTTGTACCCAGCACATCCCAAAGTTCTAGACTCCTGTAAGAAAAGCAGATGTCAGCACATACTTTTGCACAGTGAGCCACTGGGGGATGGTGGGAACACTCCCTAAATCCAAATTCCCATATGGCAGACAAGGGTTAATCTTGTAAGCAGGACTTTCTAGGGAAAGAAATCTCAGGCCTGCTATATTAACTTTTTGGCACAATCTATAACAAGTAAAGATATACAGTTAGTAATTAGAAGATTTTCCACACAAAAAAATCAAGGCCTAGATGGATTTACTGGTGAATTGTGCCAAACCTTTAAATAAATATCATTAATCTTTCACAAATTCTTCCAAGAAAACAGAAGATGAAGGAAAACTTTGCAACTAATCTACGAGGCTAGTATTACCCTGATACTAAAACTAGAAAAAAACATCACAAGAAAATTACAGACCACTATTCCTTACTGTGGTCATGTATGGATGTGAGAGCTGGACTGTGAAGAAGGCTGAGCGCCGAAGAATTGATGCTTTTGAACTATGGTGTTGGAGAAGACTCTTGAGAGTCCCTTGGACTGCAAGAAGATCCAACCAGTCCATTCTGAAGGAGATCAATCCTGGAATTTCTTTAGAAGGAATGATGCTAAAGCTGAAACTCCAGTATTTTGGCCACCTCATGCGAAGAGTTGACTCATTGGAGAAGACTCTGATGCTGGGAGGGATTGAGGGCAGGAGGAGAAGGGGACGACAGAGGATGAGATGGCTGGATGGCATCACTGACTCGATGGATGCGAGTCTGAGTGACCTCCGGGAGCTGGTGATGGACAGGGAGGCCTGGCGTGCTGCGGTTCATGGGGTCGCAAAGAGTCGGACACGACTGAGCGACTGATCTGATCTGATCTGATTCCTTACAAGGGGAAGGCAATGGCACCCCACCCCAGTACTCTTGCCTGGAAAATCCCATGGATGGAGGAGCCTGGTAGGCTCCAGTCCATGGGGCCGCTAAGAGTTGGACACGACTGAGCGACTTCACTTTCACTTTTCACTTTCATGCATTGGAGAAGGAAATGGCAACCCACTCCAGTATTCTTGTCTGGAGAATCCCGGGGATGGAGGAGCCTGGTGGGCTGCCGTCTATGGGATCGCACAGAGTCAGACACGACTGAAGCAACTTAGCATTCCTTACAAATATAGATGCAAAAATCCTCAGCAACATACCAGCCAACCAGCAAATCCAGCAAATATAAAAAGGATTATATAAATTATAAATTTATAAAATATAATTTTTATATAATAAATTATATAAAAAGGATTTATTTATAGAATAAATCCCACACTAAAAGTGGGATTTATTCTAGGAATACAAGATTGGCATAATATCTGAAAGACCAAACAATGTAACACATCATGTTAATAGACTAATGGACGGAACTACATAATTATCTCAATAAAGGTGGGAAATGCATTTGATAAAATTCATGATAAAAACATTCAACAGAATGGAACTTCCTCAACCTATCAAAGGCCTCCATAAAAAACTTACAGTTAACATCACAGGTAGTGGTTAAAGACTGGGTGCTTTGCCCCTAAGATTAGAAGCAAGACAAAGATGTCTGCACTTGTCATTTCTATTCAACAATGTTGGAGACGTATTGAAGACCAAAGGGCCGTTTCCCACATTTCTGGACTATTAGCCCCGCTAGGATTATGAGCATGTTAATATCCTAGCACTTGAGGACTAATATTTTTAAATTTTGATTTAGAAAAATATAATAATGTGACATTTCTCAACATTAGAGAGCTAAGGTGCATATTCATACCATTTAACAGTTCTGTGAAGGTTGAAATAGGTGTGACAATGGGTACATGGGTGGGGACAGGGAAAAAAGGATGAGTAGGGGCAGGCTGTGGTGGGAGGCAGGAACAGCTTTATAGTGAAGGTATTTAAGCAGATTCTGGAAAAAAGTTAAAAAAATTTGTTGTGTGGCTAGAGGCAAGGGGAAGGGAGCAGCATGAAAAGGGGTGTGGTGGTGTGAAGCAGTTTAGCATCTTTGGGAAACATTTAGTAATTTATAAGTATGGCTGGTGTGGAGGATAGAAGGGACATGGTGAAAGATGAAGCAAGAGGCTGGGTCACAAGAAGGCTACTGATGCTGTGCTATCCTGCTATTCTAGCCCCTGTCTATATACACTGGAGGCTGTATACTCTAACTACATTCTGATCATTTTTAACAAATGGCTCTTGACCTGCCATCACCCCACTCTCAGCTTAGATTCTTGCTCTTGACTCTTTGCCTAATATAACCAAGGAATTTCCATTTCCCCACCCATTTACAGCCCAACCAGGTCATTGCCTATGTACTTTGACTTCTGCTGGGCATACCTTGGCTTGAATCCTGTCACTTCTGTGGCCAATTAGGGCAGACATGGGCTGTAAAGCTCTGGAATGTGTATCCAGAAACTCTGACATTTTAAGTTGGAAACTGAAAGATCTATTAAATATTTAATATAAAGATCTGTTAAATAGATGGTATTTTCATTTCTTTTCCTAGTTCACACAGACATGACTTTGTAAGAGAAATGAGGATGTGGAAAGTGAGTCACTAGCTACATAATGGGGACTATGTAGTAGGATTTGGTAACTGAAAAGATGTTTTCCTAGTGATGAATAAACTCATCTAATAAATACTTGGAAAAATTATATATATAATTCCCTACCACATTCTCCAAAGCGGTTATTCAAGTTTAGAAAAAGGCAACAACAACAACAAAATAAACAATTAGGGGGATTGGACAAAGGAAATAAAAGGTGCTGCCCCATGCTCAGTCGCTTAGTCATGTCTGACTCTTTGCGACCCCAGGGACTGTAGCCCGCCAGGCTCGTCTGTCCATGGAATTTTCCAGGCAAGAATACTGGAGTGGGTTGAAGGGTGATAGTAGAGCCAAGATTAGATAAGATCATAAAAATGCAAACCACCCACTTTTGCTAGAAGCTATGCCCAGGAACCTGAAAATGAGAACACAGCAGAACCAGCCAACTAACTGAGGGTAAACCAGAAAATGTATTACAGATTGTCCAGCCAGATAAAGGATGCAAAAGGGAATAAATGAACATTTAATAACCTTCAACTTCTACATTTAAGTGCGTTGGAATGGCCAGAGGCAGACTGGTTTTCCTGCCTAGAATATCTGTGAAAGCTGAAAAATATATAGAAACCATTTGGTTGAGGGCTGTGAGAAAGTCCTGAGACAATAGAAGTGAGAGGTAGCTAAGTTTCTGGAAAAGGAAGAATTCGGAGAAGTGAGGGAGGTATTGTAATCCTGAGGGCATATGTTTATTTTGAGTTGAAGGGAATGGTGGTTGGGAACTGAGAATCTAGGATTACATCTCCTGAGGCAGTTGCAAGGGAACAGAGAAACTAGCAGAACTTTTTGGTGGAGACTTGACAGGGGTAAGACGGTTGCTCAAGTCAATTTCTCACTTAGCTGCTGCTGCTAAGTTGCTTCAGTCGTGTCCGACTCTGTGCGACCCCATAGACGGAAGCTCACCAGGCTCCCCTGTCCCTGGGATTCTCCAGGCAAGAACACTGGAGTGGGTTGCCATTTCCTTCTCCAATGCATGAAAGTGAAAATTGAAAGTGAAGTCGCTCAGTCGTGTCCAACTCTCAGCGACCCCATGGACTGGAGCCCACCAGGCTCCTCCGTCCATGGGATTCTCCAGGCAAAAGTACTGGGGTGGGGTGCCATTGCCTTCCCCGTCTCACTTAGCATATTTGCCAAATACTGGGGCTGCATGGAGCAGAGGACAAAAACACCCAAGGAGAAAGTCTCTAGAAGTAGAGCATTTTAGCAGACTTGAGAAACAGTGATTAGAGTTGGGATTGTCATGCGTATTATAGACCAGGTTTTCAGTGGAAAATTCTAGAGGGCCTGGAGCAAACCAGGGGTAGATTGAGACTTAGCAGAACTGCAGCCCAGCCTTGACTCAGCACAGCTCCTGAGTAGAAAAGGATGATTTGTCAACACTATCTGCTTAGTGCAGGGCAGGATAAACTTGCTCAGAGGAAGCTAACACCAACAGGAGCCTTTATAATTTCTAGGCACAATAAGCATCTTCCATTAAAATATTACCAGGTTCACCAAAAGACAAGACACATGTCTAAAAACCAAATGAAGAAAGAGAGAATAGATACAGAACTACAAGTGATCCACGTGTTGAGTTTTAGCAAAGTACCTTAAAATAACTATGATTAGTTTGTTTAAAAAAACACATTAAAATGTGAACTTCTCTAGAGAATTAGCATCCATAAAAAAGAAACATGTAATTCACAGAACTACTAACCAACCATTATGAACAAATCATATGCCAGATGTATGCCAAGTGCTTTACACATGTAGTATTACTTAGTCATCTTAAAAAACCACACGATGTATTTTTTATTGTCTTGTTTTACATGTGAAAGAGACAAGGGTTACTAATATGTCCATCATGCACCTTCTCCCTCTTTTCCCTTCTCTCACACTCCACTTCTACTCATGAAAGGAGAAGCTGTGTGGATTCTATTCCTGTATATTTGAGATAGGTAAAGAGAGACAGGACCTAAGAGGGAAGGGACTACGTCAGAGAGGCTAAATCAATCTGTAGAATATATGTATATATATGGCTGAGAGAGGAAGGAGATAGAGGAACGGGCACCGGACCAGAGTCTTGGTTTTTGTGTGTGCATGTATGTGAAGGCTCTTAGAACATGTCCAGGTTAGATATGATTGAGGAGCAGAGGAAGAAAATTGGAAAAGTATCATTGTGGGTGATGAACTATTTCCTGTTTGGTGTTCTTTCAAAGCACACATAAATTAATTTTAAAATTACTATTTATCTTCTGGGTAGTGCTTCTTTATATGCCATTTATATGGAGACTAAAGCACATGGGGCCACTAGATTTGTTAGGGTTACAAATAGATAATGAACACACTTACGTTTAGAGAGGTTAAGTATATGGCCTAAGTTCACACAATTGGAAAATAATGAAGCTTTCAGACACCTAGGACCATCTGATTCCAAAGCCCACACTTTTTGTGGACAATACAAACTGTATTTTACCACAACAGATTAGAAAACTGCCTGGCCTTACCATTACCCTGATACCAAAACCAAAGATGCCACCCCCCAAAAAAGAAAATTATAGGCCAACATCACTGATGAACATAGATGCAAAAATCCTCAACAAAATTCTAGCAAACAGAATCCAACAACATATAAAAAGGATCATACATCATGATCAAGAGGGCTTTATCCCAGGGATACAAGGGATTTTTCAATATATGCAAATCAATCAACGTGATACACCATATTAACAAACTGAAAGATAAAAGTCATATGATCAACTCAAAAGATGCAGAAAAAGCTTTTGACAAATTCAGTACACATTTATGATAAAAAAACTCTCCAGAAAATAGTCATTAAAAAAAAACTCAACATAATAAAGGCCATATATGACAAACCCACAGCAAACATTATTCTCAATGGTGAAAAGCTGAAAGCATTTCCTCTAAGATCAAGAACAAGACAAGGGTGTCCACTCTCACTGCTATTATTCAACATAGTTTTGGAAATCCTAGCTACAGCAATCAGAGAAGAAAAAGAAATAAAAAGAATCTTGACTGGAAAATAAGAAGAAGTAAAACTCTATTTGCAGATGGCATGGTACTATACATAGAAAACCCTAAAGATGCCACCAGAAAATTACTAGAGCTAATCAATGAGTATAGCAAAGTCACAGGATATAAAATTAATAACATAAATCTCTTGCATTCTTATACACTAACAATGAAAAGTCAGAAAGAGAAATTATCCCATTCACCATGGCAACCAAAAGAATAAAACACCTAGGAATAAACCTACCTAAAGAGACAAAAGACCTGTATGCAGAAAACTATAAGACACTGATGAAAGAAATCAAAGACGACACAAATAGATGGAGAGACACCATGTTCCTGGATTGGAAGAGTCAGTATTGTGAAAATGATTATACTACCCAAAGCAATCTACAGATTCAATGCAATTTCAATCTCTATCAACTACCAATGGTGTTTTTCTAGAATTAGAACAAAAAATTTTACAATTTGTATGGAAACACAAAAGACCCTGAATAGCCAAAGCAATCTTGAAAAAGAAGAATGGAGCTGGAGGAATCAACCTGCCTGACTTCAGACTATACTACAAAGCTACAGTCATCAAGACACTGGCACAAAACAGAAATATAGACCAATGGAACAGTGGCATAAAAACAGATATACAGACCAATGGAACAAAATCGAAAGCCCAGAGATAAACCCATGCACTAATGGTCACCTTATCTTTGACAAAGGAGGCAAGAATATACAATGGAGAAAAGACAGTCTCTTCAATAAGTGGTGCTGGGAAAACTAGACAGCTACATGCAAAAGAATGAAATTAGAACACTTCCTAATACCATACACAAACATTAACTCAAAATGGATTAAAGACCTAAATATAAGACCAGAAATTATAAAACTCTTAGGGGAAAACATAGGCAGAACACTCTTTGACATAAATCACAGCAAGATCCTCTATAACTCACCTCCTAGAGTAATGGAAACAAAACCAAAAATAAACAAACAGGACCTAATTTAACTTAAAAGCCTTTGCACAGCAAAGAGAGCTATAAACAAGATGAAAAGACAACCCTCACAATGAGAGAAAATAGTAGCAAATGAAACAACTGACAAAGGATTAATCTTCAAAATATATAAGCAACTCATTCAGTTCAATACTAGAAAAACAAACAATCCAGTCAAAAAGTGGGCAGAAGACCTAAACAGACATTTCTCCTAAGAAGAAATACATATGGCGAATAAACACATGAAACGATGCTCAACATCACTCATTATTAGAGAAATGCAAATCAAAACTACAATGAGGAGGTATCGCTTCACATGGGATGGAATGGTTATTGTCAAAAAAAACTATAAACAGTAAGTGCTGGAGAGGGTGTGGAGAAAAGGGAACTCTCTTACACTGTTAGTGGGAATGCAAATTGATATAGCCACTATGGAGAACATTATGGAAATTCCTTAAAAAACGAGGAATAAAACTACCATATGACCCAACAATCCCACTACTGGACATACACCTTGAGGAAGTCATAATTAAAAAGACACATGCACCCCAATGTTCATCACAGCACTATTTACAATAGGTAGGATGTGGAGCAACCTGGATGTCCATTAACAGATAAACGGATAAAGAAGCTGTGGTACATATACACGATGGAATATTACTCTGCCATAAAAAGGAACACATTTGACTCAGTTCTACCAAGGCAGATGAATCCAGAGCCTATTATACAGAGGGAAGTAAGTTCAGAAAGAGACAAATATCGCATATGAATGCACATATATGGAATCTAGAAAGATGGCACTGATGAACCTGCTGCAGGGCTGCAGTGGAGATGCAGACACTGAGGAGAGAATTGTGGACACAGCAGGGGAAGGAGAGGGTGGGGCGAACTGAGAGGGTAGCATGGAAACGTATACATTACCATATGGAAAATTAAGTAGCCTGTGGGAATTTACTGTATGATGCAGGGAGCTCAAATCCGATGCTCTGTACCTATAGGGGTGGGATGGGGTGGGAGATGGGAGTGAGGTTCAAGAGGGAGGGGACAAATGTATACCTATGGCTGATTCATGATATATAGTAGAAACCAACACATTACTATAAAGCAATTATCCTCCAATTAAACATGCTGCTAAGTCACTTCAGTCGTTTCCGACTCTGTGAGACCCCATAGACGGCAGCCCACCAGGCTCCCCCATCCCTGGGATTCTCCAGGCAAGAACAGCTGGAGTGGGTTGCCATTTCCTTCTCTAATGCATGAAAGTGAAAAGTGAAAGGGAAGTTGCTCAGTCATGTCTTAATGACCCCATGGACTGCAGCCTACCAGGCTCCTCCGTCCATGGGATTTTCCAGGCAACAGTACTGGAGTGGAGTGCCAATTAAACATAAATAAATTAAAACATAAAAAATTTAAATTGTATTTATGGACATTTATTGAAAACCTGCTGTGTTCCATGTACTGTTCTAATCAAACAGTGGAAACAGTGTCAGACTTTGTTTTTCTGGGCTCCAAAATCACTGCAGATGGTGACTGCAGCCATGAAATTAAAAGACGCTTACTCCTTGGAAGGAAAGTTATGACCAACCTAGATAGCATATTCAAAAGCAGAGACATTACTTTACCAACAAAGGTTCGCCTAGTCAAGGCTATGGTCTTTCCTGTGGTCATGTATGGATGTGAGAGCTGGACTGTGAAGAAGGCTGAGCGCCGAAGAATTGATGCTTTTGAACTGTGGTGTTGGAGAAGACTCTTGAGAGTCCCTTGGACTGCAAGAAGATCCAACCAGTCCATTCTGAAGGAGATCAATCCTGGAATTTCTTTAGAAGGAATGATGCTAAAGCTGAAACTCCAGTATTTTGGCCACCTCATGCGAAGAGTTGACTCATTGGAGAAGACTCTGATGCTGGGAGGGATTGAGGGCAGGAGGAGAAGGGGACGACAGGAGGATGAGATGGCTGGATGGCATCACTGACTCGATGGATGCGAGTCTGAGTGACCTCCGGGAGCTGGTGATGGACAGGGAGGCCTGGCGTGCTGCGGTTCATGGGGTCGCAAAGAGTCGGACACGACTGAGCGACTGATCTGATCTGATCTGATAAAGAAAAATGCAAAGCTGCTTGTTCTCAATAAAATCATTATTGGCATAAAGTACTGCTTGAATTATATTGAAAATATTTCTACCAAATAAAGAAAATGAGAAAAGAAAAAAGAAAAGAAGCCTGCCTGGTCTTGATTTCCAACAAAGAGAGATAGCAAAAGAAGAGTTTCTACTCTAAACCTAAATTTGAATAAGGCTGAGGAATTAGTTGGTAAAATGGGGAAGTGGTAGAAATTTCAGGAAAAGGCAACCATGTTTTCCTAGAGTCTGGGTAGTCAAATTTATATCATAGGCTTTAACCAAAATCATAGGATCATATATTTTAAAAACAAATTGAAATATAGTTTTCTCGAAAAAGAAACAGAATGCACAAAGTCTACTGGTAAATACAGGCATCCAGAAAGGCCTCATTGCACGAGCAACATCTGAGCTGAGTCCTTCAGAATAAGGTGGAATTTGAATAGATGGAGATAGGAGAAGGGACAACATGAAAAGAAGTTCAGTGGTGGGGTGATTTTAAGTTTGTATATTAATTTGGTTGGACTGTATGATACAGGAAGGAGAATAACGGGAGGCAAGGATGGAGTTTGAATACTCAACTAAGGAATATAGACTTTAAAATATGATTAATAGTAAGCCACAAAATAGTTTTAAGCTGAAGAGTGGCAGGATCAGTGCTGTATTTCAAGATTAATCTGGCAGCAGTATGGAAAATGGATTGGGAAGGGGAAACACTAAAAGCGTTGAGCCAAGTTAAGCGATTACCGTAATATTGAAGGAAAGAGGGGAAGGGGACTTGACCCAAGATAATGATAATAATAATAGAGAGGAAAAAATACATACAATAGACGTTATGGTGTTAGAGCAGGCAAGACATAAGTAATCAGGTGACATCAGGGGAATGCTTCAGGAAGATTAACCTGACCTAAAGAACAGAGCAAATTAGGAGTGACAGACTGGACATAGGGAAGCGAATTAGGAGTTTATTGAAGAAGTCTTGGTGAGAACAAGAAGTGGGAAGGGGAAGGAAAGAACAGTTACAACTCCTGAGAAAAAATTTGATATGACTTAGGAATGAAATGGGTGTAAAGGGTGAGAAGGCTGAAAGTGACTGAGGTTTCAAGCCTGGGTGAGTAGACAGTGGTGGTGCTGCTATTAACAGAAAGACAGAAGTTAGAATGAGAAGTTAGCTGGAGGGGAAACAACAAAGTGAGAAACAGAAGTTAAAAAAAAAAGAAGTCAAAAGATTTACATGGGGAGCTGATGACATCAGATTTTGAAAGAACATATGAAAGAGGTGTGAAAAAGAAGTGCTGAGAACTTGTAAAAATAGGATCAGGAAGGTTAAAATTCTAAATAAGTCTTATCACATAGTAGGGACTCCAAAAATATTTGGTGTTGAATGAATGAACAGAAGCTTGTGACATTTTCCCTCCATAACACACTGCCTTTCAGGTTTTTGCTGCTTGGAGATGCCACGTGAGAAGCAAGAAGGGAGAGCCATTCAAACACTATTTTGCTTCTTTCCTTTGTAGAAGAAGAGTGGTCTTTGATCTGATGGAGTGGAGCACAAGAAACACAACATGGGTAAGGAACTAAGTACTTACTACCAGTTTAAGTGAATTCAAGTCCAGTGAAGTACAGAGGCATGGGGTATTAAGTGAAGGGAGAAGGATTAGCTTTGGTACTGTAGTCTGTTTATCTGGCTACACTGGTAGCAGAAACTTAGCCAAGGAGTTAAAAGTATGACATATATTTTTAAAAAGTATGTAGTCAGCAGAACTACATTCAAATTCTGACTAGATCACTTCAGTAGCTGTGTGACCTTTGGTAAGTCACTTGATCTCTTCAGTCTTCTCTATCTGTAAAAATAGGGGTAGCAATCTATCTCATGGAATTACTGTGAGAATTAAATGAGTTAAGATATGCAAAGCACTTGGTTAAGTGACTAGCTCTTATTATAATAAGCGCTACCAAAAATGGGTATCTGCTAGACTTGGATCAACTACGTACTTGTGAGTTTGCACGGGAGAGGAGTGATAAAGAAGAGGTCTCTTTGGCCTCTACAACTATACCTGGCACACGGTGCTCAATAAATGCATGCTTAGTTGCTCAGTCCTGTCCGACTCTTTGCAACCCCAAGGACTGTAGCCTGCCAGGCGCCTCTGTCTATGGGATTCTCCAGACAAGAATACTGGAGTGAGTTGCCATTTCCTACTCTAGGGCATCTTCCCAACCCAGGGATCAAGCCCGAGTCTTCTATATCTTATGTATTGGCTGGCGGATTCTTTACCACTGAACCACCTGGGAAGCACTCAATAAATATTTGTTGAACGAATAAATATGGATTCTCACATCCCAAGTTCAGAGGCAGAGAGACTCTAATCTCATGTAATGTAAGCCAGGATGGAAAAGAATAGTCTTTCTCATCCTTACTATAAACTATTATTGCTACATAATACCTCATTGCTTGGGTGAATTGTTGTTCCTCTAACCTTTCCCCTATTTCGATTTAACCATTCCTGTATTTAGGACATTAAAGTTGTTTCCAGTTTTTTACCATTGTAAATAACACTGAGATAAACACGACCATACATATATCTTTTCTTTCTTTTCTTATTGTTTTCTTGGGCTATATTCCTGGTAGTGGAATTAAAGTGTTGAGGGTTATCACTTTTCAGAAAATTGATACTCCCTCTATCAGCGTATTAAAATGCAAATGTCTGTTTAAGATATCATGTTCAAAACAATGTATTGAAGCCCCTTGAGAGAAATTTCTCCCCAGTAGATCTCCAAGATCCTGAGGAATCAGGTAGAGTATAGTAAACTGAGCGTTTGGGCTTTAACAGTCATGAGGTATCTGTTGCCTCTGCTCTGCAAAGATAGGAGATGGGTGTTCGTCAGATAGGAAACAGGAACTTAGTGGGTGGACCTAAAAGGGAGTGTGGGCTTTGAAACAGGAAAAAAGAAGTCTGCTTCTGATAGTGAAAGAGACACATTATTGTGTTGTCTTGATCTCCCATACCCTCCTGGGTCAAACTGTTATTCTGTAGCCACTAAGCAGTTATACTCAACTCTGAACTGTATTTACAGTTTTTTCATTTTGCTTTCTCGGTGTTGTATTACTGTTTCATGTGTATGATCTTTTTAGATTTTTCATTTCAGGAAATGGTAAACCAGAAACCAGGCAGTTATTTGATACTTTCCTCTTCCTCTCTCCCTATATCCAATCCTTCACAAGTTCTCTTTCTCTAAAATACTGCTTTAATTGGTTTACTTTTCTCATCTTGACTTCAATATCCAATTCCAAGCCAAAATTGTCTCTTGCCTAGACTACTTCAGTACCTTCCTACCTCATTTTCTTGTTTTTATTTTTGCTTCAGAAAGTTTATTTCTAAATTTTGGCACAGTTAATCATTTAAACATTTAAATAGATGATGTCATTTCTAATGATTTCTTTTTGTACATAAAGTCTCACATTCTCAGTTTGGGCTACAAATCCTGGTATGATTTTACCCTGCTCACTTTTAGCTCCTCACCTTTTGGCTCTCTCTATTCTTGCTCATTTTGTTTCAGTCACAATGATCATTCCATTCTTGATTTGAGGATCATCTCTTTCTGGCCTTTGGGTCTTTGCACATGCATTTCTCTGCACCTGGAATGGTCTTCCTGCCACCCTTCACCTAGCTAATTCCTTCATCTGGCAGATCTCAGTTTAATCGTCACTTTCATAGAGAGGCTATATTATAGCAAGCCCTTATTTTCCTTCATAAACTTCTCACAATTAAGAATATACATATTTAATTCTGTCTCTTTCATTAGAAAGTTTTTTGAGACCACAGATAATGTCTACCATAATAGACTGAATATCTGGGACTTAGCACAATTTCTAGCATCGACTATGTGTTCTTCATTGAAATAAACCATAATATCCAGCACAGTGATAGGAAGAAAATAGGGTTTAAGATATAGTTACTTAAGGACAATTTCCTGTTGCCATTAAAATGTAAAATCAGGGATTTTCAAGTTTAGTGTCATATAACTGAATTCAGGAATTATTCTCTATAGCATGAAACCAACAAAGGCAAGTCATACTTTATCCATATTTCAAAGTATGTCCAGTTTTTCTCTATCCTCTGGAAGACTGGGACAGATTTGGGATCAGGGCAGGATTAAATTAGCTGCTTCCCTCTGGTGGGTACTTTAACATTCTTCATCACCTGGTGACATGGGTACTCACCAGTAGGCTGTGACACAAAGCATGGAAATGCTGTTGATTTGTTTCCAGCTCATCCCATTCCAGTCGCCAACAGCTTGTGGGTCTCAGGATGAAGGGGAGTCCATATGTCAATGATTCGCAGACCCCACTGGATTTTAGAGCCCTGGGAAGAGACAATGGAAGTGTGAGGCTCCTTAGTGATATCCAGAACCTTGACCCAGATCCACTTAAATTTAGCTTAAGTTAGACTCTATTGTGAATCCATTAGGTTAGGGCTTGTGAATTATTTAACTCAGATGACCATTATATCTACTACTGTGGGCAGGAATCCCTCAGAAGAAATGGAGTAGCCATCATGGTCAACAAAAGAGTCCGAAATGCAGTACTTGGATGCAATCTCAAAAATGACAGAATGATCTCTGTTCGTTTCCAAGGCAAACCATTCAATATCACAGTAATCCAAGTCTATGCCCCAACCAGTAACGCTGAAGAAGCTGAAGTTGAACGGTTCTATGAAGACCTACAAGACCTCTTAGAACTAACACTCAAAAAAGATGTCCTTTTCATTATAGGGGACTGGAATGCAAAAGTAGGAAGTCAAGAAACACCTGGAGTAACAGGCAAATTTGGCCTTGGA